>VWYH01006690.1:685889-862016 GCA_013399365.1 Pampusana beccarii | reverse complement strand
TTTTTTTTTCAGTTTTTGCCAACAGTGTCGAAAGGTATCGCTGATTCAGAAACTATTGTCCACGGTGCGTCTTGGTTAGGAACAGGCAGAAATCAGAGAAGGCAGGCATTGGTATTCCAAAAGGGAATTAAAAAAAAATGCTGCTTTGCATCACTGCTGCAGATTTGCAGGAAGCAGTGAGAGACAATAATATTATGTGGTTTGCGAAGATAATAAACGTAGGAGCACTTTGCTGTTTCAAGTATAGCCCTGCGATTGAGCTGTTTCAAAATTGCACTTAATAGTAAATTTGTAGCTGTGGAGAAAGAGATTGCTGGTATGTATGTATCACATACGTTGCTGAGACAATGTACCAACATGTGCTAACACCAGAGCAAGTCCCTGTTAGACCTTACGTGGAGTGGCAGTTTGACAAGATACTATTTTGTTTCTTGCATACACCCAAACTGAAATTTAAATAAGGTGGTTTAATGGATGTGAATTGAGTTCTTAACTCTATATCTCTGAATCAGACTCCTTTCAAACAGTTCTTGTTAGGAACCTTGTAGTAGCTGGTGTAAACATTTATCTGTAGCAATTTCAGGTTATTTAATACCACTGATGTCTTACTATGTGCGCTTTTTTTTTTTTTTAAGGCTCAAAATTTAGTGGCAACTGTTGTCTCTGTGTGTGTATGTAAATGTTTATGTATTTATATATAATGTTTGGCTTGTACTTGTTTAAATTTACCAAACCTTGTACTACATGAAGAAAACGGGTAGTTTAACAGAACTGAAATGCAGGGACACAGAATTACAGGAGACTTTGTTTATAACATTTAGTTGTGTAGTTAAAAGATTATATAAGATCAAGGAAATTCAAAATGTGTGTGTTCTAAAGAAGTAAAGACTAGAACTAATAATATTGTAGCAATTTAAGAAAATAAAGCTTGACTGAAACAATACGGAATGTAAACTGTCAATAAGTATGTGTAGATATCTAATATCCTCATAAAGCACTTTATGCAATGCTGTTTAAAATCTGATGTATTTAAAAATGTAGTCTTCATTTGTTGAGTGTAGAATTAATGAAAAAATAGTATGACCTGTTAAGGTGGTTACTTTAGGCGAGTTTAATAGCTAACCTTGCTTGTACAGTCTCAAAGTTTTTCTTCAAACTTCAGAAGAATTTAGAGAGAGGTGATTATTTCTTCAAGATATTTTGTGTCATCATTGAAATTATACTGATTTTAGAAAGTAGTGAATCTCCAGCATATAGAACGATGACAGCTATTATTTGAAGGGGCTTGTGTAAGTGCTAGACAAAGTGGATTTTGACGAGGGGCCGACAACCTAAAGATGGGTTGGCATTTCTTACGTTGTCAAGGTTTAAAATATATATAAGTAATGTATTTAGGGATAATTTTCATGTGCACTGGCAAATCAGTGTCTAGGTTCACGATTAATTTAGCTTGGTCCATATGCTGAGGATTCGAGTCACTGAGTAATAAGTAAAAAAATATTCATTTTTTGCATTGATGCATATATATATACACATAGTGGTATTCAAAAAGCCAGCTGTTAGGTCTGAGCTTTAATTCATTTTGAGAGGAAAACTTTTTTAGCTGTGGTTTCTTAGTGTTTTGGCAATGTCCAAGAACTCACAGAAGTATATTTTTTTTCCAATTGTTAACACATGTTCAGCATTTTAAAAAAAAAGTTTTGATCCAGATAAGCTGTTTGAATTTTTATTCTGCTTATTTTTAAACATTTTCTACTAAGATAGTGCTTATATGAAAACAGTAATCTTTTAATTCTCTATGTGCTTATTTTTCATGTGGATAATGAAAATAAAATAATCATGTTTCTGTGTCATTAGATTTCAAATGTTTATGTAGCTTGGGGAAAATTAGCACATGAACATCACTGGTGATGTTTTCCTCTAATTAAATTGAACTGTATTTCCATTTTTAATACTTTGTACTAAAAGTCAAAGAGCCGTGTGAGAAAATAGAGGAGGCACTTTCTCTTGTTAGGTCACAGAGTTGGACGTTGGTAGGAACATTGATTTGAGGGGCCAATAGTTAAATTTCTTTGCCTTTTTAAATAACGTTTTTATTTCTGGGGAAAAAAAATACCCAGCAATGTGTTTATTAACTTGTGGTATTTTATGGTCATGGCTTTGGGATTTTCCTGTCAAATACCATCACTTTTGTTTCTGCAGTAGAAAAAAAATTCTTATGAACACTATTAATGTTAGAATAAGCAATGGTGTAAACTATATAAGTGATCTTGTGCTTAAAATTATTTACAACAATATAGAAAAGGGAAAATGTTCAGTTCAGTCAAGGTCAATGTCTAGACTTCCTTGTCTGAGAGGTCAAACTAAACTGAAGGTCAGATTAGATGGAGACAAAGCTCAAGCCACTGTTAGACCACTCAAGTCAATATAGCGATGTTTGAAAAGCTGTTTGGTGTTTGTTTGCAGTTTACTGTGAATTTAATCCGTAAATCCTTAACATTTTTGGCAAAAGGTACAGATAGGAGAAGCACCACTGAAGTCCATGCTTAAAGATAAGACCGAAAAATTATCGGATAGATCCTTTAATAATATTCTTTGTAGAAATTTATAGTTCTAAAAAAATCTGCCCTCCCCTGCCCTGGGTCCGTAACAGGAAAATACAACCTTAGAATGTAAATCAAATTCATTTCTACCGAACTAATAGATAAGAGATGTTTTAGTCTTGACTTGCTTTTTCAGAACGTTAGTGTTTAATGGCAATGGCAACTTTTTTCCATTTTCTTTTTGTTTTTTTTTTTCCTTTTAGCTACACTTTTAGTTTCACAAGATCTTTATCAGGAAGAATAGTTTCTGTGCTACGATAGAAAAGATAGTTTTGCTGATACTAAACATATTGAGAACTGGTCCATACTTTGTGACCTGAGGTGTCACATCCCAGAGCCTCCATACCAACTGCTAGTGACTCATCTTTCTAATTTCTTACTGCACAAACCAGCTCCTGTGCAGTGTGCTTTTAGCTGATGTAGGAGATAGAGGATGGAATGATTTTGGCTGCACCAGGCTGTTCCAACCACAGACCAGACCAAAACTGTGTCCTGGTCATCTCTGTAGCCTCAAAGAGCCTCTTGTTCTGATCCTTATTCAGAGTCGCTTAGCTGAGCAGCTGCAGCAACGTGTGAAATGTTTTCTGCAATACAGTCTCACCTAATCCACGTACGGATTTAAAAGGTACTTTGGGGCATTCTCTGTTAGCTGAATTTTGTCTCACAATTATTGGTCTGCATTGGGATCTCATAATGCTCTCGAAGTTCGAATACGTTGTTTTAAATCCACCTTTCTGACTAACTCAATATTATCAGATAGACTTTTCGGATAAGCAGGAAGCGTGTTAAGCTTAGATATTATTCATTTTTTATTATTTTTTTTTTAATAGATTCTTTTGGATTGAATTGATTGACAGTCAGTGCCAAACAGTAATAAATTGTCTACTTTAGTGTTTATTACTGAACATTAATAACCGAGTAGTCATCCAAATAGGGATGTAATTGTAAGATTTTTAGCAACAAGCTGCACAACATTGAATTATAAACTTATGTTTAGCTGAGCAGGTTGTGAGTGGATATATTATGCAGATGCTGTTCTTACACCAGTGGCAGTATTCAGACACATTCTGGGCTAATAGTTAAGGAAACAACTGATCTTAAGTCATGCTTCTTTAATCAGGGACAGGTTTTGTAGGTGATATGTTTTACTGTCTGATGAATGGAAAGCAAAGTTGCACTGAGGTAGGGAGATTTGGCTTTAGTGTTTGGGCTTTTTTTTTTTGTTTTGGTTTGTGTTTGTTTTGGTGTGGGGTTTTTTGTTTGTTTTTGTTTTCTTTTTAAACTGTAATGCCAGTCAAGTAGTATGGGGAAATTGAGAACAAAGTACCACCCTTTTTGGTTTTGGATAATAGAGTCTTCATTCTGGGTTTGTTCTTGAGGGATTTCTTTGGTATATAAATGTGTACATTTAGCCAAAGCACTAACTGTAACCTTTCAGAACTAACTGTGTAAAGGATTTTCATACTAGCTTGGGGCACAACATAGCTGCTTTTGTGTCTTTAGTAGGAGCATTTAAAGCCTTCGTCTACATTCTCCAGATTTATCTATTGTTTTTCAGCCTACACGGGCAGGGAAGGCATCAGGGATTGTTCAGAGAGGTATGCAAGCCTATCAAAATGATTACCGAACACTGTAGGAGTATGGAAGCCACTGCTGTATCAGTCCTTTTGGCAGGTGCCGTGGAGGGGCAGGGGCTGCCGCCCAGGGCTGCGCGGGTGCGCGTGGGGTCAGGGAAGCAGTGCTGCTCACAGGAACAAACCTGTCTGCTCTCATCCCCGTAAGGCTTTTGTGGGCACAGTGATATCAGGTAGTGTAGATTTTTTGAACCACAGTCTGAGAGACCCAGAGAAGCGTTTAGTGCGGATATGAGTCCAGACCTGTCAAATTTTGGTGTAGCACCTTAAACGTTGCAAGTCGTCTTTTTACATCAGGGTGCAGATGTACCAGAGCACACGGAGCCTGTCTCCGTGTGTGTACTTTTGTGGTTTGCTGTGTGAGAGTCCAGATGCCTCCTAGGAAGTTTTATGCACGTTCCCTTAACTCTGAACACGGAAATCTTCTTGAGAGTGTTTAGTAAAGCCACTTTCCCTAAATTAATGAGGTTTGGAATGTTGCTTCTGTTGTGTTTTTGAATGGCTCTGTACAGTTGTACATGTAAACTGCATTGTGGAAAATGCTAGGTTAAAGAGGCGTGGGTGAAAATATCTAAGTAGAAACTACAAGTCCTGTTCTGAAGGCATTGTTACGTAGTAGCATAGTGATTATGTGTAAACACTTGTAAAAACAGTAAAATACAGGAAGTTCTGTTAAATGTAAACAACAGTTTTTTTCCAAAGCTTTTTGCAAGTGTAGATTGCCTACTGACTTCTCTAATCTCTCTTTAAAATGCAGCTGTCTACAGTGAAATAAGTTATCCTAATAGTGTGATCCAACATTGTATTGTATACTAAAAAAACAGTAAGTGCCTTTTTCAACCAAAGACAGTAGTTGAGTATTTAGAAAGGCGGAATGCTTGATGTTGAAATATAACAGTGATGGTTTTTTAAAATAAAGTTCACTTTACTTGCTACGCTTATCTTGCCAATACTATAGGAGACACTGTGTTTGAATTAGATTCTGGGGAAAAATGAGGTGTTTGCTGTACATCAGTTAAAACGAAGCAGCAACGGTAAATATTAAATGCATCATAAAAATACATTCTCTAGGGAGGAATGTTGCGCTTTTCATGCTTGCAAAATTAAATGAGTTTTCTGAACCAAATTGAAAAAAGTGATATGCAACTTAATACATTTAAATAATACTAAGAAAACCAAATTATATTGAAAATGCCTATTAGTGCACGCTGTTTGCCTAGTTCTGCTGTCACTGTAGATACCTCCTTTCACCGAAATTATTGAAGAATTAAGCATTTAAAGAAAATAACTTTTCATCTTAGCTCATATTGATATTTACCTGGATTACACATTTGGATGTGCATATGTACAAATTCTTGGTGCACTTGGTTTTGGCTTCGTGCCCAGCGACATTCAGAACGTCATGGTCCATCAGGAGCTGGCAGAAGTATAGTCTGGAATGTAGAACTTTTTCTTAAGGCGTGTTTTCTTGTTTAGGCGTTTCATTTAGCTTTCCTGTACGTAATTTTGATACTGAGAAAATGTGGGTGTTTTTGTTGTCTGTGGTTTTTGAGAGAGCTATGCTGGTATATTAGTTTCACATGAGAACATAAAAATGTGAACATCCACAAAAACAAAAGCCCATAAAACATTAGGGAAATGGTTTTCTCTTCCACTTCAGCATGGCTGACTGGGCACCAAAATCAAAAGGATTATTTATTAATTTCACAGAAAAAATAATTGTTTGGCAGACTCCTTCCAATCACGGGGAAGTTTTAGAAGAATCGTGGTTTATAGGAGAATATTTGAATGAGTTGAAACTTTATACTTGCAACTATAGCTGTAAGTAAACACAACAGTACCATGAAAACGGATCTCTAATTTTCATGGTCTTGCAACAGTTTGATTTGTCTGTTTATCTCACAGGTGTACAGTTACCTAAACCATGATTGAGTTAATGTAAACACTGGTGTGACATGTGAAGGTCTGCTGGCAATGGATATACAGACAATATCCATGGGGAATGGTTTCGACCAGTTCCTTCTGGTTTGGGAACATGTGGCCTGAATATCAGCTGAAGAACACTGGCAAACACTGTTGAGGGAAACTCTAAATGTGCAGATCTCTATTGGGAGTGGAGCAATAGAGAACAGATTTTTAAAGAAAGTTGACTGTTTAGAGATGAGTGGGTGCCTTACAAAACTTCCTATTAGTTTTAGTCACTTTGAAGTCTATTCTTAATGTCTCTCTGGACTTTATCCTGTATCTTTAGCTGCAGAAAATCCTTGAGAAAAACAAACCTGCATCTAGGTATCTCAGTTAAGGTACATTAAATAAATTCAGATATTTGGTGGTTAGGTCTTTTCAGAAAAGGAGAAGCAGATCATCAGGTAGATTATTAACAATCTAAAAAGCAAGGTATGGTAACAGAGATCTGTAGAGAGTCTTGGTCACAAAAATAACTGAACTCTTTTTTTTTTTTTCCCTTGAGAAGTGAGCTGGCTTTAGTTTTCTCCCTGCATAGAGACTAACCTGAGTCTTCTCCTTTTCTCTTTCTCTCCAGCTGCTTGTTGTGGCCACACAGCAGTGTGAGAGAGAGTCTTTTAGTGCGGTGCTAAATTTGGAGGTCACAGCTTTAGTGACCAATACTGAAGTACACGGTACTCCAGTGCAGAGCTTGGGTGACACCAGTGGCCCCAGCTCTGAAACAAAGAATGAGGTGTGCACTTGTCCGTCTTTCAGCTTTCCTACCTGCAAAGGGATGCTGACTGAAATCCCGAACATCGTCACCTCCTTTCTGCTGTGGAACCTGCTTGCAGTCGAGAGGTGACATGAGAGTCGAGCTGCACAGAATGTATCTTTTCAGAATATCACGTCAGTGGTCAGGACCAATGCCTGAGTGGCTCACTCTGCAGCAGAACTTGCTGCAGCGTTTTCCTAGGGAAGCAGAGTCACAATTATTTCAGTAATACTTCTAAAACAGGCCCTCTGGAAGGTGGAAATATCTTTATGGTACTTTGTTTCATCATTGCAGGGCGAAGGAGGGAATTAGATCATGAGTGATAACTAACATACCTCCCATCGGTAACTGATCTTACCATCACGGAAAAAAAAGCTGAAACAGTGAATCTCCCGTGGATTGCTGTCATCACTTCTTACTGGTCCTTTAGGATCATTCCCTAGCAAGGTGCTACCTTCTGCTTCGGGAACCTGGCTAGAAACAGCAGTCTTCTTCCCTCTGGGGCATGCAGAGCAGGGAGCAGGAGAACAATGCAGAAAAATAAGTGATCTTAGTATTGGCTCACCTGCCCTGGGATTTGTCTTTTCTCTTTCCAAAGTACTCATGGCCTTTGGCTCCACCACTGCATGGCTGTTACTGGGGTGCCTCTGAGACCTTGAGCCCCATGTTCTGCCTGGGAGTGCTGGAGAGAAGGGCTGGCAGCTCCTCCTGGCGCTGTGTTCCTCGTTGTGTTACCAGTGAGGGTTCCTAACTAATGAGGTGAATGAGAGAGACCTTTCATGAGCAGCTGTCACTGCTGGAGAGAAGAAGTGTCGAGAGGTGAGGAGGACCTGTGGAGTATTTATTCTTCTATTGAAGCTCTAATTACCTAACTGAAACTCTTCTTCCATCCCAGGGGCCTCCATAAGTTCCTTTGGTTCAGCTGGCATTCTGTATCAGCTACCTCCAGGCTTAAATTGCCTTTCTCTTTCCTGCATTGTTCCTTTAAAAGAACAGTAATCACTTTTCCCTGTGTTTCTCCAGCCATCCAAAATATAAGCCCTTAATAGATTGCTCTTTTACAGAGTAGCTTATGCATTTCCTCAATGGCTGTCACCGTTTGCCCATAACATTCGTTGACTGCAAGTATTGGAGTTTATACGTTGTCTGTTCTGTAGACCTTGAACTTAGCGTGTGTTGCAAAATTAAGATTTAGAATTGTACCCCAGTTAGTTTAAGGCCAGCTTCTGGATGGCCTTTCACCTGTGCACAGGAGTACTGGGATAGAGAGAGCTGTGTCATTTTGTTTGCCTCAGCAGTCGTCTTGGGGAAGTCAGAATTCGGATTCTTTTGATTCTCCCAACATAGATGGTCATTACCTTCTTCTTGGTGATGCCATGGAAAGGAGAGAGCCACAATAGTTTTTCATTCCCTTGCTCTTATAGAAAAGAAGCGGTATGAAATGTGGGGTTTAGATCTCTTGAAAAGCTACTATGGTTGCTGCTTTGTACTATGTCCAAGGTTTTCCATCTAGCCCTGGATACTAAAGAGTCTCTGATTATTGAAAAGTTATTGTCCCCTAGAATGAAATGTTAGAAGTCCCATTTATAGTCAGATTAGGTTAGTCCTAGAGATGCTAAAACCTGCTGGGTATTCTCAAAATCTTTAAGCAGTTTCCATTAAAACAAATAATTTGTCCCTGTGAATTGTAGAGTAGGAGTGTCTTCAAATTTGTAACATAATTCTTAGATATAATGACAGTTAACCCTGAATTCACTATGTTTGGATATGAGGGTCTGATCCTGTGAGTAGTCATTATTGTCCTGCTGCTGTTCAAATGATTGTGTGAGAAAGAATCACCTGCTTAAGGCAAGCTCTGTAGAACGTTTTTTCCACTGTCATCCATTTGCAGTTCAGTTTAATTGATGCATTTGAAAGAAGGACACTTAAAGATGGTTAGATGTCACTTTAATTTTGCTAATGAAACACCGTGTAATACTTAGTAGGCCATAATATTGGCACAGGAGGACCTGTCATTTATGGCTAGCAACTTTCATTTTGAAAATAAGCAACAACAAACATATATATGAGCTTGAATTTGTGGCAGTTGAAGTTAATGGATGCCTTGCAGTGATTGTGGTGACTTTGGATCAAAGCTTGCTTATACACACTACGTTTTGTCTGGGTAGGGAGGCTGGCTTTCTTTGTTTCTGAATGTTTTTCTTTAAAGAAAAAGGAAAAAAAAATATAGATAGGACCTGGTACCACACATTACATAAGTTAAAGAAAAAATACTCAGTACTTGGTTTAAGGTTGCTCTCCATTCAGGCAGTGCAAACAGGGACTCTCCTGGTAGCTGAGGAGCAGCTACATGTTATTACATCTGTGTGTTATTCCATCTGTGTCTTGTTTGCAAAAAAGAATACAGGCAGGCATGGCAGGCTGGAGGGGCTGTGGCTGGTGTGCTGTTTCTTGGGTCCAGGTGGTGAGCTAGCAAAAACGTGGCTTAAAATCTTTCTTGCTGTCCTTCTCCTCGCTTCACTTACCTGCTCTAAACTTAACTCTGGCACAGCTGTGTCTTGAGCACCAAGACATAAGCTCTCCATGACCAAGGGTTATTTGGCTTGGTTCAGTCAGTTCATGAGTATTTTGGAGTATAATTCCCCAGATTTATCATGAACGGGTCTGTCTGTGTCGGAAGTCACAGTATGCATATCGCTGTGTATTTGAAAATAATGCTTTCTGTGTCAGGTGTTTAGGTGGTGAATTTATCACATTTATGCCGTGAGCCTAAAAGGAATCTCTTTGGTTGGATGGTGGTACTTTTCCTGCCTTCCACCTTCCTTTCACCCCTCTCCGTACCCTGCTTCCCTCAGCCATGACTTTGATGAGGAAGGTTTTACAGGTGTAGTTTCATGTTTTGTGGTTGAGTAATTATCTTATTGCCAGAAGCTGTGCGAATAGCTGATGCCATTTCTCCACTTGTGTCTGAAATCTTATTTGTGTCTATCACCAGTAGATTATAGCTAAGTGCTGAATTTTATAAATTAATGTTTGTTTCCACTTTGATTACTTTGGAAGTTCGTAGAGCTATTATTCATCTTCCCTACTTAGCAGTTATTCAACATATCAGTTTGCTCACATAGTAAATCTGTAATAGCTTTTTGTATTATGGAAAACAATTCTTCCTTTGGTAGGGAAGCGGTGGTGCAGGATAAGCTAATGCAGTGAAAAATAGGTTTATTCTTCACTTAGAAAAGGGGCTGTGGCAGCCCTGCAGATAAGGGTCTGGATCTGTTGGCTCTGAACAGCAGACAAAATTCTGCTGGTCAGTTCACCCACTCAGCTCACAAACTGCGCTTTCCTTCCACACCTGCCATAGTAAATTCATTTGAGAACTGGATTTACTGCCTGAAATGTATCCTGAAATGGAAAGATGTGTGTCTTTAGGTTTGCTAATTGTGCACCTTTTGCTGTCTTTTTTGTTAATTGCAAATGTTTCAATTAGAAAGTGTTCTGGAAGATTATAGAAGTTGGATGAGGTTCCAGTAGTGTAGGAGGGCAAGAAAAATTAATCCAATTTTTAATTTCAGATAAACAGCTTTATTGTAGAGGCTATCTTCTCCCTTTGTGATTATGCTGAACGTGGACGAGAGTCTTTCTGAAATAACTAAAATGGCTACATTACATTTGAAATATATGGTGGCTAGGTGGCCTGTTCACTGATAGCTTTTAGCACATTATGAGACCTTGGTTTTCAGTTTCTGAGGCTCAGCTTCAGTAGAATGAGGAGTGCCCAGCTTAGCCCTCCTGTTTACGATTCCACAAGACTGAAACCCTTTGATGAGCCGGGCAGATGTCCCTCTCTGGTGAGCACGGCTGTGTCAGGCGGTTCAGCAGTACCTGTGCCTCTCCCGTGTGACAACGGGCTGGCAGCGCTAGAAGCCTGCTGTCCTCCTGGGTCCCTTTCCTTGCCGTCTTCCAAGATCTGTGCTGACTAAAAGCTGAAATTCTGGAGTGCGGGCACTGAGCTTGTCTTCTTCCTGGAACATGTTTGGCAAGGGCTATATCAGTCTTTTCGTATGACTTAGTCCGTTATCCCTGTGGGTAATGGAATGCGGGGGCTCACAGTGGAATACAGCATCTCATTGGCAAGCATGTTTTTGGGAAAACTGACTAAGTTATACCTTGGAGCTACCTGCTTTTCTTTAGTGGTTTATTTATAGATGTCTCTAAGTCTGTTGTATACGAGTTATTCAAGACTTAGCAAGATGAATTTGCAGTTTTATTAGCAGAGAGCAGTGTCTTTCACCATTAGATAGATTCTGCTCCCCTCCCACCCCAAGGCCCCTGCATTGTGTGTTTGTATGTGTTACAGTAAAGCTCGCTTCCAGGACACTTATCTTCTGGTTTGGGTGTCATGTCTTAAAATGGCAAAGACATTACACCTACGTACAAAACATGGCCACAGAGGAGCTCTTCACCTGCCTCCCCAATTCCTGGCTACCATTTCGACAGCCTTTCAGTTCTGTTCATCTTACGTTTGAGGTCTGCAGGACTTCTCCTCAGGCCTTCTCGTCTTTCTGTTTTCCCACCTCCTGGCAGGAATTGCAGCCCAGGAAGATTATTTGTTCTTTTCTACAGTTGCCACAGTGCTTCACTTCATGTTTTGCACAACCCTGCTCTCACTCAGGATTTCCATAGAGCTTGAATTGTTTTCACCAAGAGAGACTGAGGTTAGAAATTAGTGAAAACAAGTGAAACCAAAACCCCAAATCCATTTTCAAATGATAACAATAGTAAAGCTTTGGAGTAGTATACCTGCGGAGGCAGTGAAATCCTCCCTGTTACTGACACTACAGTACAGACTGGATGACCATCCATCTGGGGTGATAGGATTACCATCGATACTGTCTTGCAGTTAGGGAACAGATCAGGCAAATTGGAAGTGGGCATCTTCCCAGCTGTATTTTTCTGCAGTGTACTGGACTAGCACTTTGTAACAGAAATAGGTGGATCTAAACAGATATCTACCAAAAACCCTCCAGCTTTTTCCCAAATATATTTCTTAAAAGTTTAGTGTATTTTTCAGGTTACTGAACTGGAACTTTGGGTGAGGACAACTGAAAACTTCGGTAGTTTGAGAATGGTCAAAATGGATTATAGCAGTTAGTGCTATTTGAGATTAAATATGTATTTATATGTG
Organism: Pampusana beccarii; assembly: GCA_013399365.1. Lineage (NCBI taxonomy): Eukaryota > Metazoa > Chordata > Aves > Columbiformes > Columbidae > Pampusana > Pampusana beccarii. The sequence continues at coordinate 849,875 of VWYH01006690.1, read as the reverse complement.
TACCTGTGCATGCATGCTTGTGTAAGGTTTAAACCTGGGTACGAAAATCCGTCCGATTACAATGTGGGGATATTGTGTTGTTTCTGTTAAACTGTTTTTCTCTTTTAAGGCGTCCTGTCTAAGCTAAGCCACTAATGTATGGAAAGAGGCTAAGATCACGAATAAGATAGCTGTTTTGCTGAGCTGTTCTTTAAGTACTGTGGCAACCTTTGAACTCCATAGTTGAAATGTTGTGCTAGTTAAGTGTTTGTATATTCCAGGGAATTCATTTGGCATCAGGTATCCTATGAATAGCACCCAAATAGCTAATGGGACTTTATCAAATACCATGTAAAGCAAATGAAAGGGTCCTTATTTGGTAAATGAACCTGACATGAGATAAATAAAAACACAGAAAAGTAGATCATGCTTTAGATTACTCAGAAATACTGAGAGGAGAGGACAATAGGAGCAAAGTCTTCATGGTAGTCCCTAGAACACACATGAAATATAATAAGATGAAAGATTTAAACTACAATAGCTTTGTCAGGGAATGCCCTGCCTCTCTCCTTGTTTCCCTGTATTGCATCAGTACTGATCTTTTTAAATGTGGAAATAGGTGCCCTCTGTGACTGCCACTGTATCAGTACTACAGAACAGCTCCTTGAACTCTGGATTCCACTGAGGTATCCCCAGATGCCCCAGATACTATTGAGACTTTGCCTGGAAATCAAAGTGGTTTAAAAAAAAAATGACCGATCATGCAGACTGGCATAACCTCCCCGCATGCTTTTATATTATAAATTACAGTAGGATTAGTGAGTAAAATATTGAATATTGTCTCTTTTAATGCTATCCTTTGAAATTAATGGTAATGAAGATTCCCCAGTTTGGGGAACATGGTAGTGGCTTTGTAGTGACTAATAGCTTCAGTCAGTAATGTAATAGATTTTTGCAACATGATAATGAAAAAAATTCTAATGAAGGTCAAATAGCAAATGGCTACTGAATTGTTAGTTTTAAAAATCTGTCCAACTTTGCAATAACTTTTTCAGGTTTTGTTAAGCAGGCTTTTTCGCTCCTGACAACAGAGCTGTGATCATTATTTCAGTGAATTTGTTGGAGGAACAAGCCTAGCCTTTTAGGCTCCTGAAGAAGAGAATTGATGCTGCCTAGCTTGATGCATGAGGTCGAACCCCAGTTCGGTTTTCAGACTTTTTAGGTGAGATGGCATTGTTGGGCCTGACAGTTAAGTCAGGACTGTGTGAAGTCTCAGTTTGCTGGTTTACATCCTGGTTGAAGAGCCGTCACAGATAACCCGATGGCACGATGCAAGTGAATGCATCACTGGGGAACTAGTCAATGCTTTCCAACTGTATGGCTGTACTGCTGTACTAAATCAGTAACTTAGTGAGGCAAGAATATCTTTTACATACAAGTTTGGTTTTTTAAGTTTGTAGGTTTGTTGTTTGTAGTATCGTTGGCTGTTGCAGCACCGGTATTCTGCAGGTAGTGGTGGTGATTTTGTCAGTTTGGGTTAGTGGATGAGGCTTTTCGTGTTACATGGGTAGAGGACGTTTACAGGGACATTGGAGGGAATGTGTTGTGTCTTAGAACATCTTGCAAACGTGTCTATATTGTGGCTAAACTAAAATGTGTTTTCTTTTTCTAGAATATTTTTTTTCTCATTTGCATTTGTGAATCTTTCATCTGTTTGTCATCAGTGATATTTCTGTAGTAAGTGGATTTCTGTTAGCTACCTAAAAAGTAATTGCTTTCTTACAGCATACTGATTCCTATTATGGCCTAGTTATGTTACCTACAAAACATTCATCTATGAAGCATTAGATAACTGTGATTATTTCTCCGAGTGATAGAAAGTAAACATAGGATAGAAGTAAAAAGAAAAAAAAAGTCTGAAATCTTTGAGTATTGAAAGAAAAATGATGAAACTGCCCTTTCCCGTGAATCAGTACTTTAAAGTGAGGATAATACTGCAAAAGTATAGTTCAAGTTAAGACTTGACAGACAATCTCATATAAAATCCTTGCTGCTCAAAATCTGTTCTGGAGAAAGCACAACACATAGGCTGTTATTTTATTTCTGTGTTGAGATAAATTTGTTTAACGTTTGGAAGGATGCGCATGTAAACATATGATTTCCTTAAAGGAAAAATAAACGTGGGAGGTTAAGTTTCTGATTACTGGTTGCATGAAGATGGAAGAGAAAGTCTGAAACAAGTTATTGTTTAAGAGGAGGTATTTACCTATAGAATTATTTTCGAATTGTCTGTTGAGCTTTTTCATACTTAAAATATTGTTTCCCAGTTTAGGATCTGTGTGTGAAAATTGGAAAATAATAGATTTTTTTATTTTTTAAATACCTCTGATCTTCATCAGATGCTAAAAGGCTTCCAATGATTGATCTGAAAAAAATAATTTTCTATCCAGTATATTAGAGAATGGGGTTATGTATTATTTCAAAATTTTAAACCAAAACACAGTATAGTAGAAAGTATAATATAGTACTTGATAGTACTACACATGTGCAATATTGTTTTAATTTTAAATTTTTAAAAATTAAAAAAAGTAGGTTAGAGCTGCTGTGGGAAGAAAATATATCTGTATACCTCATTAGATTGTGTTTAGCTGCTGTAACAATAATAGCAAATAAATGCATGCAGTGTGCAAGTCTTAAATTTACTGTGTCAGAGAATTTAAAAAAATACTCTTAAGGCTTTATTAATTTATTTTCCCATTTTCTAAAACATTTGTCTCTTTAATTTGCTTCTCTGTTACACTTTCACAATATGTTTTTTTGGGGCAAAACCTATCCTAGCAGGTTTCTCATACATCTTCAGTGTAGCGATTATTTGTGCGCAATGACTGTTAAATCCTTGATTATGTTGTGGGAAGAATGTAATGAAGTTATTTAGCACCTCGTTTGAGAAGGAATAGCTGTTGTGTTGTTAACAGGTTCAGTGTGGTGTGCATGGAGCTTTCTGAAGGAAGATGTTCAGAAGGAAATTTGTATATTATTCAGTTGCTGCGCTGAAGGTTCCGGATTCGTAGCTGACGCTGGGTATGTCTGATTATTGTGGCCATGCAGAGCGACAGGAGCACAGGTCAGAAGGCTGCGTTAATGGTCCTGCTGGCTCTGCTTTGGTTGTAGTCCTAATCTCTGTGATTTTTCTTCTCTGTGATGCAGAGAACTACAGAACTTGTTTCATCTGTTGAGCAGTTCACACTGCTTCCTAGTGCCCAAGGCATGTCAAAGCCAACTGGTAACGTGGTGTCACCATCTAACATGTACCTGTTGCTGGTGCGGCGCGGGCCAGGCAGAGCTGGCGGATGTGCTGGGGCCAGTTCTGTGCACAGCAGGAGTCACCACAGGCCTGTCACAGAGCCACGGGTGCCACACTGTGACATGAAGTACCAAGTGAATGAGTTACGCTGGTTCAGAAAGAGTTTGTTATCGGGACGGGCTGTTTTCTCCTCTCACTTGGTGCAGTAGTGCTGGCTGTCATCGGTTTATTGCTGTGGTACCCTATATGAGAAATTAAAGAGTGGATGCCTAATACCTAAGAAGAGATTTTTCATTTTGTAATCTGTGACAAGCTGACAGAACATGAGAAAAAGTAGTGGCCTTTCCACTTCAGACAGATCTGTCTGTCTAGGTGTGAGTACCTTGTCTATGATGGCAGCCAGTGCGGGAAAAGTACATATGATCGTTGGATATGCATAGCTATGTCTGTGCATTTCCAAATTAGATGCTGAAAGTGTTGTGGATGAACTTTTAAACCAAAGTGTGTTGTCAAAGGTCTTTCCTGAACAGTTTATGAACTTTCATACTTGGTCTCAGTCTGCTGGCACTTTGAATTCTGGCCTGTCCCAGCTGTGTGGAACAGCGAAACAAGGTTTATTCTATTACTCTCATTGCCATATTCTCTGGGAGTGGGCTTTTCGTTTATTGCATGTTCTTAGAAGTGAAATATTGAAGCCCAGAAAGTTGTGCTCTGATACCCTTCTACAACCAAAAATGGGAGCTTCCTGCTAGCCATGATTTCTCGCTCACAAAGGATGTGGTAAGTGTAGCAAATGCTATGAATGGACTTCAAAATCTAATCTCACCTGCTGCCCACTCTTTTGATAGATGCAAAGAAAATGAGGTATTTCTTTATCCTGGCCACTCACAAGTATAATCTAAAATTTGTATGGTAAGCACATAATGTCAGAGGAGCTTGGTCATAAAAGGTGGGTGGTTTATCACCTTGGTTCAAGGAGATGAAGTTTAGAAACAAAGTTACAAGAAATATGAATTCTTGTCGTTCAGACTGCAGGTGCTATGGATTTCTTTCATGGTTCACAGAAAATACATTCTCAAAGAGACTGTATTTCATAATACTTAAAAATTTAAAAAAAAAAAGGCCAAAAAAAAAAAAAAGCTATGATAGCTATATTGGATTTTTAAGTCAGCTTTGATTCCTGCCCTGCTGAATAGGAATGAGAAGCCTAATGTGGAGTCTTTGGAATGCTTAGCCAGTGATGTCCAAACACCTGGTGTTACATCTGAATATATGGAAAATAGCTCTGCCTCAGACTCAAGGGAAATGGATTAAATCCAGTATTAAATAAACCTCTGCAAATTGGACTTCCCTGTTCTCTGTGTATGAACAGTAAAGGCTGGGTCTACTCCCTTCTCCCAAGTTCTGTATTGGTGGTTTGTTTTTTTTGTTTTTTTTTTTTTTTTCTAAGTCATTAATCTTCTGTTTTTACAAATAGTGTTACCAGTGTGTTAGTGATTATCTGCTTTCAAACAGTTAGTTGGTTAAAACGGAGTAGGGCTGCATCTGGCCAAGTTCTCGGCAATGTGAATCCCTTTGGGAGCTCGGGGTTGTGAATACTGTGCTCACGTGTTTCTCTGGCACCGCCTGTGCTTTGTGGAGATCCGTTAGTAACCTTCCTTTTGGGGTGTGCCGCTTCGGACTTCACCCACCACGTTCACTCTTCACTGGAGGATATCTTTGCTTATGTGACTTGAATTAATGCACTATAAAGGCCTTAATGTTTTCAAGTCACTTTATTACGTGCAATAACATTGTCTTTCTCTCTTTAGTGGTAACACTTCATTCTCTCCAGCTCTTCAATAGCACATAAAAACAAAGCAGATGATGGTAGCTCTCACCATTCTATTCTAGGTTGCGTAGTCTTGGGCACTGAGGACTCTTCTCCAAGCTTCTGCCATTTAGTTCTATGGGTGAGATTATTTGGTGAAATTATTTGATTCACGAAACAAAAACCAAACAAGTACTCTTTATCTGATCAAAGAGGAAACGTGTTGGTCCAGTCTCTAATGTATAATTTTGGAGAAACATGTGAGCAAAAGTTTCTCTTTCGGATTTCCTTCCCAATATTTTTGCGGCAGCTGATAGAGGAGCTAATGTTTGACAGTCTCACTACACTTATTGTTGTAGAAGATATGAAAGATTGCATCCCCATCTGGTCATCTGATGGAAACTTTTTGAAGCTTTAGCAGTTGGTTTAGATTCTACAACACATCACAGCTTTGAGAGATCTTCCCCAGCATTATTGTGCTATCTGATTGCGTCTGCATTTACTGGAGATTACAGCTGTGATTATATAACCAAGAGATACAGGCAGGCAGATAAAGATGAAAATCCTTTGTATTATTTGGCTTTGATTTTGTTTTGTTGTGGGTTGTTTTGTTTTTTCTGTCACAGATTCAAGTTGAATATAGAAACTTGAGAGAATGAAGTACAACACAGACTTGGGAAAAGAAGAAAGTAAATTGCACTTAGAAACCATATAAATTTAGGTTCTTGTGAAGATGTATCGTCTTTATGATGTATATTTTTCTGTATATGTCTGTACATATATATGTGGAGAGGCTTGCAATGCAGATACCCTTGCTTTGAACTCTATAATGGTAGTAAGAGTTGTTTTTTCTACAAGATGTTGCTGCTTCTTCATTAATTCTTTTTTTTCTTTCTGACCATTTTTAATTTGGGCGAAGATGGTAGTGGTAAGTAGTTGTTTTGCAGTAGTAGAATTCAAACTTCATTAGCAAAATGCAAAGCTATCTTCTGTTTATGCCATCTTACTCTTTATGAAAGTAGGATTTTAAACACAGCAACATTAATTAAAATTAACTATAGCATTCTAATTTGTTGACTTTATTTATTCAGAACTCTATTAGTGTTAAACAATTAATGGTAAGTTGAACTTTAGAGTGGATAAGAACGTCATTCTAAGCTGTAACAGCTTAGTGGATGAGCGTATTGTCCTGAATTGGCTCTAGCTACATTGTTTAATGGTATAGTATATAGTGCATGTAATTATATGATGACTGAATGCTACTAAACATATCACTTCTAGGTACACATCACGATATTGTAGAAAATGTTTTTAAAAGTTCCCATTACAGAAAATGGTTGTTTCAAGCACTGTCTTTAAGTGTTCACTGGGTGAATTTTAGATCCGTTTACAAAAATATACAGATCAGAGGATTTGACTTATTACCTAGATCTGATCTTGCAGGTATGTTTACTTTTGGGCGACATGAATTTTTATTTGTGCTAGTAGAAAAATTATTTTAGATTTTGCTCAATAGCTTAATTGTCTTTCCATACACTTTCACTTGTAGAGGATTCGCATTCATAATACATTTTTCCGTTTAATAAAGTTTTTGCTATAGTAGGAAATGGAGAAGAGAAATCACCAGACTGTTTAAAAATTCAAATAAATACTTGTTTGTCCTGTGATTTACATAGTTACATTTGAATTCATACTTTTTTTTTTCAATCTGCTAAGTGCAGTGAGGACACAATCCAATGATGGAGTAACCAGTTTTCTAAAATAAAAATATGCTAGCATACACACTTTAAAATAAATGTATGTAGGAAGGATATTTTCTCCTTACTTTTGCATTACAACCGGAGACACACGCGCACACAGACATGTCTATTTATCTCTCTATATTTATAAATATAGGCTATTCCTTTCAAGCCCCAGTAAGGCGGTGTAAGTAGTGGGAGCAGTCCAAGGCAGAAATAGTGTGACTGAAAACAGCTGTTGCATCCTGGTTCGCCCACTTGCTCCCTGGAGAAATAATATGTTGCTTATCTCAAGACAGTAGTTTATTATTTTCTCCTACGCGTTCCTTGGCTGTTAGTGGGCTCCGGGATGAGATGAGGCAGAATCACAGCGCCACGTGTCTCTGCTTCACTCCGAGAGAGGAAATAGTGTCCTTTGTAGTCTGTTCTCCCCCGTCAGAGCGCCAGCCGTGGGCTACACAGGAGAGTAACTCATTCGTGCTCTCTGACCTTCCGCATGTAAAACAAGCAATATTATCATCCTCATTTGCACTTCTTTATTATTTACTGTAGTGATAAAATCAGGGGTCCACAGGCAGGTTTGAAGTGCTATTGTCTTGGGTTCTGCATATGTAGAAACCGGTGGCAGTTGGCAGGAGGATGAGGTTTCAGCCCTGATACGACAAGCTCCTGAGGGACTGGGGTGTGCTCCCTGCCACCTCGCTCGGTGCCCTGGATTACCCTGAGGGATAGAGTATGCCAGGGAGTTAAGAGGTGTTTTACCTCCTGCCTCATTTCATAGACACTTGAGAGGGGATTATTTTGCGTTTAACCTGCTGTCTTGAAATCACCCTTAGCTCAGGTCAGGCAAAGGACAGAGTGCCAAGTGGAAGAAGTCACGGTGTCCACACGAAACAGCACAAATTTTGCTGCAAAGGGTGTGAGGAAGAAGATTCTTGATCAGTTCTTAATGAAGTACATTCAGGAAGTTCTCCCTCACCTTCCCGCTGTCAACTGCTGTGGGGGTTTTCCTGGCAGTCTCTCCTTTGGCATCCAGTATGAAGATGCCTGTTGCAGAGAACAACTTATTGGTGAAATACAGCATTTACTGCCAATCCTGTTGTGAAGTCCATGGCCTTAAAAGGAGAAAACTGTTTTCTTTCTCTCTAAAACTAGTTTCTTACACCAGAAAATAGCGCAGCTGTTTCTATAAATGAGTAGGTTTTGTCACTTTCTTGGAGATCCCCGTCTGTTATTCTGTGTGTTGTTCCCTGTAGTTACCTGGCTGTTGATGACTCCTCCCTTCACTGGTGATTCAGTGTTGGTTTCCTAGCATGAGCTCTGGTTTTGGTGGTGTTTGGTTTTTTTCTGAACTTCATATTTCTGTGTCTATTCATCCTTCAACAATCACAGTTGATACAAATGTCAAAGGCAGGTGAGCGTAGGTGGCTCATTACTGACTCAAGACTGAGACCAAACACCATGTTACTCACTAGTTTGTGGACACCAGGGTCTTGGAGCAGCTCACCTCCATCATCTTGTTTTCAGGAGTACAGAAACACAGGTTTTCAGAGGCGAGCCAGAAGCACAAACCAGCGGATCTGAATTAATTACCATTTTAAATGGTACCTTTTCAAATTTTCTTTTGAATCTGGCCCTCCTGGACTTCATTAAGCAGCTATCCAGAGCACTCTATTGGTGTGACTAATGATGTTGAACATCGTTGTTGCCATTGTGGTTAAATTGGTTATTCTGAACCTGTTTGAACAGATCACCCTAATTCAGTGGTCTGTCAACGCCACCTTTGGTAAGGAACCTTTTTTTGTCAGGGTTTTGATGTGGTTTTTATGTGGCTGTTTACAAGTGGCACGACAGCTCTGCTTTTTCCTTTGGATGCACATAGCATATTCTGTAGAAAGTTACTCTTGAGGCTCAAGACCGAGCTGGTTTTGCCACGTCACAAATGTATTTTGTGGTCCAGAATCAGTGTGTGTTGATCCACACACAGTCAGTTTGGGGGTTCTCTCTGTGGGTTCAGTTTTGGGGGAAAAGGGAGGCTGGATGTGGCACTATGACTCCGTGCTCCTTTATTACATAAGAGCGAGAGCTGAGCATGTGCGCTCGGGGGAACAGATGTGGACAGTTAATGCTGTTGCCCTGACCAAGTGATTAAGGGAATTAAACCTGGCCCATTCCATTATTCTGAGTGTCCTTACACCCACTCCTGTTTAGAAGCAAAATGCTGCTTAAAGTGAAGAGTTACGGAAAAGCAGAGCACAAAACAAACATTATCAATCACAGATGTGACACCTAACCCCTGTGCCTAAACACATGCCTTCATGAATACAAGATTCCATTGCTGTGACCAATTGAATTAGACTATTCAAAAAAAGAATAGCGTGAGACATCCATTTGAGTTGTGCTTTGTGATTAGATTTCATGAAAATTACATCTATTAAAAAGGGCTAAGGTAGTAAACGCACACAGAAAAATTACAGTGTGTTTTCCCTGTACTGTTGGGATGTATTCTGTTACTGGTTTTAAAGAGTGTTGCTCTACACTTTTCTATCAAGCTTTGCCCTAAGGTGACGGTTTAGAATTTTTAATTTAACTTTGTCTGTCATTGCAAATGTAGAGAACTAGACAGCTGGGAAATTGTAAAAGTCGGTTTGAAAGGGATTTATTGAGTCCCTCCACTCCAGTGGATTTAGCAAACCAAATTTTACAAGAACGCTATCGATTATGCTTGCAGAAGTAAGAGCATAGCCCTATTTGTAAAATATGGCCCTGCTAATCATTACTAATTTTTTATAAAGGACCATAGTGTTTCAGAACTGCTCTCCTGTAATATTAATAGAAGATTAAAGAATGGGATGTAACCTTGAACTCGAAGCTTCAGATTCAGTGTTTTGAACTTTGTATAATGTGGTAAATAGAAAAGGAAAGGTTAAGAAGAGCTTGATTGGGTTTTCAAGACCTGAAATTATATTAGTTAAATCCTAAATTCCAGTTGCTACATAATGTATGAGGTACTCTTATTTATTGGGATAGAAAATGGACATACTGAGCCAAAAATAGATGAAAGGAAGGAACAGGGTGAAAGTGGATGGCAGGTAAGTTCAGAAGCAGTACTTCATAAGGAATTTTACCTCTCCCATCAGAAGAGAGAGCACTGTGGTGTTCCTACTGTACCACACCCTTGGGCATATCTGGTGCTGTCTGTAAAGACAAGAGTTCAACTTTTATAGCCACTTCAGGCAGGTAGGCGTTCAAGAAGTGTGATGGTTCAAGAAAGCACACTGGCCTCTCCTACTTCAACTCACAATCTGTGAGGATGCAAAACTACTGTTATGTCTTTACCCTCTCCTTCAAAGCCTCCTGCCTACAGGTGAGGGCAAGGAAAGGCAGATATGCAATTCCCTCTGTTCCTCGTTCTCTCTTCTTCTCTCAAGGAAAAAATTGGGTCCAACCCAAAGCTTTCTGAAGCAGTAGCTGCAGCATAAAAAATAAATTGCAAAATCCCCCGCATGTTTCTGAGCAAGAGCTATGAAACTAGTCTTTGCCAGTTGTTTCATTCTAATATTCATCAATATTCCGAACTACAGGAGAAGTGCTGCAACTGCCTATAGATTGAAGAGAGCAATGCTGTAGCCGTTAACTCCCTGAACTGTTAACCGAGTGCTATCATAGAAACTCTGTGGATAGAGGTGTTGGTGTTTGAATTTTGCAGAGCTGATAGCTTAGACCGCTGCTCACTAGGGAAGTGTGTTCAAGTGTATTTTTCAAGTGTTGATACGTTAGACTGCTTAATTTTCTGGTCCTGTGACTAGATGTAATTAATATTTTTAAATTAATTTCAGGCAACCTACTTAGCATTCTGTATAAGTAGGAATTAATGCTAGTACCTATTTTGTTTTCTTATGCAGACTTATTTTGCAAATATTTGCTTTTGTCACTGCCGTTTGTAAACAAATGAAAGCTTTTTATTTTAATTGAAAACAAAATATGTCTGCTTTTCAAAACTAAAATAGAATTTTTGAACAGAAACTGTATTTCAGGATTAAGAAACTTAAGAAAACGAATCTTCTTTTTTTTTTTTTTCTCCTTTTTTATTATATGCTGCAGAACATTTAATGTCAAGTGTATATTTTTCCAGACCTTGAACCATTTTGGTTCTCTTTTACTATGGCAGTGCCTGCAGCCTTAGTCTTTTGGGCATATCTTAAATATCTTTTTATCATCACATTAGAGAGAACTGGGTTTTTTGCCTTTTGAGCTCTTGGAGGTGCCATGTCATTAGTGAGTCTTTGAATCAAAAACATTTCTAAACACAATGTTAACTTTATGTATCAGGTGCAATTAATTGTAGTTAATGTAGTTGGGTCTTGCCAATTGCAGGGCTCATTGGTTTGGATTCTGGCTATCCTTTATTCCTGCAAGTTTTGCAGCAGCACATATATTCTTGTATGACCTTTCAGCCTCCTACTTGCAGAAAAGCCGTTAGAGGGAAGATTGAATTAAATCATGATGAATGGAAATGCAATGGGCTGTTCCTCTCAGTTCTTCTTAAATGGAGGATTTGTGAGACCGAATCAGCTCTTCTATACTCTTCCCCCTTCTTTATCTTGCTGTTCCCATGGCAGGAACATACTTGGGGACCTCTTGACTCTCTCCCTCCTGAGCTACAAAGAATGGGTTCCTGCCACTGAAGAGCTCTGGAAGCTTTCCCTATCCTTGGCTTGGTTACGGCTCCCAAGTCAGCAACATTTGCTGCAGGCAGTAGCCTTTGGCTCTGCTCTTCTTGGAAACAACTTGAGGCCATTTCGTCTTGTCCTGTCACTTGCTACTTGGGAGAAGAGACAAACACCCTCCATGGTACAACCTCGCTGGGCTGGAGGTCCACCTCAGAAAAAATGGAACGGGCATTAGTGAATTTTTAAAGGTATGGGGTGGATCACCTATGCCCTTTGAGGGTATTTAATGCAAATAGAATTTGAATCCTCAATAGGACAAGAGGGAATGGCCTCAAGTTGCACCAGGGGAGGTTTAGATTGGGTATTAGGAAACACTTTTTCCCGGAAAGGTTTGTCGGGCATTGGAACAGGCTGCCCAGGGCAGTGGTGGAGTCACCATCCCTGGAGGGGTTGAACAGACGCAGAGATGAGGTTCTCAGGGACATGGGGTGGTGCCGGGGTGGGTTAATGGTTGGACTTGATGATCTTGGGGGTCTTTTGCAACCAAAATGATTCTATGATTCCTTTCAGGTAGTCGCAGAGAGTGAGGAGGTCTCCCCTCAGCCTCCTTCTCTCCAGACTAAACAGCCCAGCTCCCTCAGCTGCTCCCCGTCAGACTTGTGCTTCAGACCCCTCGCCAGCTTCATTGCCCTTCTTAGGGCATTAGGGAATATGACTTCCGGTTTTTTAACCTGTGCAGCAGTATGGAGTTATTTTCCTTTCTCCTTATGCTGACTTCCAGATAATATTCTTGGATGTTTTTAAACATAGTAGAATGACCTGGTGAGCCTGACAGCGGCCCAAGGGGCATTGTGCCTTCCAGTTTCTGTGTTCTGTGGGAAGGCAGGAGTGTTATGAAGCTATATGTAATCATTAGTGTAGAAAGATGGAAATATTAGCAGGGCGCATTTCTGTGTGTGTATAAATACATTTACTTCTGACAAAATGAGTTGTCATGGAAAAGATTTAAATTCTTATAGTATAAATTCCGAGACTTTTTGGTTTAATTAACAGATTTTTCTGATTTCCTCGTGATTTCACTCTGAACTAGGTGTCCATCTGATTTTACACAAGGATGGTCTTTCCTAACTTTAGTTGCTGTCTTTTGCCATTCGATTGCTGGTGTGTTTTATTAATCTTGCAATCATTGCCCTTCTGGTGGTACGGCGTTAGATTTTCATCCTGCAATATGATGGAAAGAATGAGAGAAGGAAAGACAAAATGCAAAGGTATATGAACAACATGAAAGAAGAATTTTGGATCAAATGCTGCAATAGCAAGCAGCATTTTCTTTTTATGTCATCCTGAGTCAAACATGAGATAAAAATACCTGGGATACTTCTTGCCTAATAAACTAAACCATGAAACCAGTGTGGATCTATTCATCTGCTGCAAAGAATCCTCCGTGCTGGTTATTGTTACTATGTTGGGAAAAGGAAGGAAAAAGAAAATGCTTCATTTTTTTCACTGCTGTCATCACTCGTCCTAATGAGGACAAAAAAGGTTACCTCTGCTAGGAGCATGGTGCTTTCATGTACTCGGAAACCCACCTGCTCACTTCTTAATGAGAATGTGAGGTTTGGAGATACTGTGATTGTGTTAGGTTATTTCTGAAATACATTGCACAAGAAATAACTGTCAGCTGCCTGTTTGGTAACCATGACTTTTTAAATTCAGACATCTTAAGGAATGCTCTTGAAATAAATGTTGGAATCCTTTATTCTGACTGGTTTAGACCCTGACAAGTGTCAGACAGCAGCAGTATCTGTGTCTTGGGGGTTTATAGGTTGGGTTTTACACAAACATATTTCAGCATCTGCACATATATTATTCAGTGTATGTGTATGCATATGTAAATAAATATCCAGATCAGCACTGTGATTTGAATTTAGAAAAGATCTGACAATGCCTATGAGCTTTCAGAGGCTATTGGTAAGACAAAATGATTTTTCAGAAGGTATTTTTGACATATCTGACCCATACATTTCACCTAGGGTTCTGCTTCTGAGCTTGTGTGTGTACCTTAGAGCTGAAGTGTCATCCCCATCCTGAGCTTTACAGCTGGGCTGTAAAGGGGAGTCTAAAATTATTAACATGAGGAGGAGATGGTTTTATTTTGAGATCGAAAGCTGCGGGTGAATTTAGAGAGGCTTTTTTTTTTTTCCATTAGAAGTTAGGGCATAATGCATACCATATTTTGTATACCGCAAGACGTACGGCTTGTGTTTCTCCTGTACCTATTTGTTACTCCATTTGCTGTTAGGTATATAAAACGTAAGAAGTATATCTGTAAACTTCAGTGGTTAAAGCCTAGTTGAAGCTGATAGAAATGTGTCACCACCTCCTTTGTGGTGAGAGAAAACATCAGCTCTGGACTTTTGTCAGTGATTGTGAAGTTAACCAGCTTGCTGAAGTCCTGACCGAATATATTTAAGCACAGAATGTTTTGCTCCAGTCTCTCTGTTTTGTCCATACGAATATTGCTACTGTTAAAAGCTGCGCACAGAGAGAGAAACAGATCCTCTCCAGCCATATACATTTTTACTTATACTACATTTGAGTTGGGACTCGTTAGTATCTTTATGTCTGTAGGTCATTTAGATTAATTAGTTTAGTGTTTCTTTTGGTATTTATATTTTTGTTTCATTTAATTAATTTGCTTTATAGCCTAACCTTGTGACTTGCTGTGGAACACCTTTTTTTTTTTTTCCTTTCTTACTTGATAACGATAGATCTGACTGTTCGTAACCAGAGTGCTTTTTGGTTACTTAAATCGTGCATGAGAAGAAACCAGCTTGCCTGGGAGGTGCAGGTTTGCAGTAGCAATCAGTTGCTTCCTCTAACACAATAGAGTTCAACTTGATGGAAGAATTGCATAACTTGATTTGTGCTGAATAGCTGTCCGTTGTCAAAAATTCATTATGGTCATTGGTATCCTAATAAAAGTAGCTCATAGAGCAAAGTAATTTTGAGCTAGAGGAACAGGTGTAGGCTCATTAGTGTCAAGGAGTTCACCACCAGGAGTTCAGCTGAGTAATGATTAGCCAATGGAACCTATTACTTTAAATCCCTACAATTCTTTTAACCCTTGCAAAGATATATCTTTTGAGGGCCAAACTGACTTGCCAATTTACAGCACAGTTGGGGCAAATTAGACTCTGAAAGCTACATGAGAGGTGGTGGGTGGGTTAAGTGATCCTTGAAGAGACCGGGTTAGTGCTCAGTGAAGGAGAGCAGAGGGGCACAGTCTTCCTCCCACCTCCCCCCGTTTGTCAAGAATTGTGGGGGGGACTCATACTCTTTGTGCCTTTAAGTCTCCAAAGGTCCTTCAGCAGCAGCCCTAGGCTTCAGCCTAACTCTGAGAGGGGAGCAGTCTGACTGTGTGCTTCCAGATTGGTTCTATGTTTTGTTTGAAGTGAGCAGAAGGAAGAGCGCTTACATGGTAAGAGCTGAGATTTACAGGGCTGAAAATCTGTCCTTGCTATGGTTGCTGTTATTTAACAGAATTTTTAGCCTGATTCCAGATTCTTGACCTAATGTTTCTAGTACAAGAGCTCTTCTATTGCCTCTTGAGTCTTTTACCAGCTGTCCAGCATTTAGAATTAAGCTTGTCCTCAGTGCTGGGGCTTCCACCAACCTACTGCTCCACCACACAAGCCCTTTGCTGTGACCTTAGGCTAACAGGTAAATGATTACAGCACTGCGACAGTTTGTTTCAGAGGGTATTAGCTGCCTCCAGTGAGCGAGTTCTACTGTAGCTCTGTGTAGAGGAAGTTAAAAGGGCATGGTATAATGCCCATAACTTTTTTTAGTCATTTAATTCCGTTTAAACCAGGACATCATCTTTGAATCACTGAATGGAGAAACAAATGAAGATTTCTAATATTATTACAGTATATTCCCTCAGGTCATAGTAGCAAGATTAGTGTTACATAAAGACTTTCATCATAAAAATTCATATTCTGATGAAAAAGAGATTGTGCTAATGACATGAAACTACTGGAAAATAGTGCTACACAATCATATGTTACAGAAATGTAACATTTTATCCTTCAACTTGTTTTCCTTTCTACTGCATGTTGTTAGTTCACTTTCACATAAATATTTCCTGACAGATAAACTCAAATAAGATGTTGGATAGCTATTCATTGGACAAAAGTGTGTGAATTTCTGTAACATAAGCATAACTGTATCTTCTCATCTGCCTTTTAACTGTGATTTAGCTGAGAGCTGAAGCATAGTTGGTTCCATTAATCAACGTTTAATCAAGCCTGCAATCTTTATACCAAGAATCGAATGTAAAAACCTTTATTTTAAATCTTGCCAAACTCCACCTGAATTTTCTTTCTCTTCTAGGAGCTGATAACATCAGTAACACCTAAGTAGAATTGGAACAGTATTTCTTGTGATGATTTAAGTGATAGTGATAATCTCTCTTCTTGCCAGAGAGATAGAATGCTCTAAGCTCTGCACATAAAAATAAAAAGAATGTTTTAAATACGTTGTTTGGAAATATATGGGGGTTGTTTTAAATTTTTCCTCTGTAAGGATTTAGTACAGTTCTACAAATAGAAAGTTGCTTTGGGTTATATAGGCTATAAACCAACAATGGAGAGTGACACAGCAATGGGAGGTTTATTTGGTGCTTCCTGAAAATGAAAATTATTATAGTTCACATTATTAGAAAACCGCAAAATGAAACAATAAATACATAGCAAACTACATTTACTGAAACTAATACTGTGGACTGCGAAGATGATAAATATTCAGGAGACTTGTACATAGAGAATAAGTTCACTTTTTTGAGGAAAATAATATCTTTTAGCACAGAGATGTGACAAATGACATTATGGTTTCCTCCCCTCCACTGATCTGGTACATCTGCATTTCTCTTGGTGAATGTATGTGCAAATATCTTCCTTTTTTTTTTAGTAGTTTTTTCTGTCAGAAAATACACAATGTTTTATCCACACCTGTGTCCCTGTGTGGTCATCTACGTGTCTTTTTGTAAGTGCTGGATGTCTCGCTTTTGTGACAACCATCTACATTGATTTATTATACAAAAAGGAATACTTACTGTAAGATCATGGTTTTGTAAGAAGTGTCTGTTCTTTAGTCTACTTTATCAACACAGTGCAAATTAATTTTACATTTCAAAAAAGACCATTTGTTGGCCCAGAATGAAGCTGTCATGAGCACAGATGGTGAAAAGAATCTTTGAAAAAATAAGGCAGATCTTGATCTTTTCCGTACAGCTAGTGAAAACATCACTCCATTCTGCTCCACCGGTCTCCAGGTCTTCTTCTCTGGTCTGTGCTGTAGGGCTGGAAGTTTTACAGGACAGAGAGACCACATTTTTTATTTTTTCCTATTTTAACTGTTCAGGTAGGCGGTGTGGGAAATGTTAAGGAGAGGAAATTTTGAGGGCACTGGAGAAATTCCTGTAATAGGATTTTCTGATGTGAGGAAGTGTAAACCTGTCACCTGACAGGCATAACAAAAATCAGAAGACAAAATTCATTAGTAAGAAATTGCTTTATTTGCTCTTTTTCATAATGTCTCAATTTTTGTCCAAGTGTCTTCTGGCTTATATATCATAAACTGTTAAATGAAATGAAGACTCTCATTAATGAACAGTGTTATTATAAAGTTAAATAGTATTTGGCTCAATAAATGAACTATTTTCTGTTACAGTATCTGTCGAAGATAGGGACTAACACGTTTGTCCTACTGGTTTGCGTATGGTGCTCCAAAGAGTATTTAAAATGTGCACGTGGCCACGTTTTTAACTCTTTGTTTAGATGTTTGAATAAGTTTAAAACAAACAAATAACATGTGAATACATTAATATTTTCAAGACATTTTTATAGAATAAACTTTCAACATCCCATCAGGCTAAAATCCTGTAGTCACTTTTCCATTTTTATTAAGGCAGAGCGAACTGTGTAAACCCCAGTTAGATGCTCAGTTTGCCCCTGTAAGATCAGTGCCTCCCGCTGAAATGCACCTGAAGCCCAGATGCTGTAGGCTCACTTGCTGAACCTGGGCTGTATTTGTAGTGTCTGTCTTGCCTGTGACATTTCATTCAGTCCTTGGCCCCGCTGTGCTCACCTGGGGGCCGCTGGGCAGGTGACTGGGTCTGCAGGGGCGAGCGGTCCTGCTGGCAGGGGTGCTGGTGGTGTGCAGGATCCTGCGCTTGGCCGAACAGCCAGAGCGCTCGGTGGCTAAACGGGCAGGCCGCAGTGTGGGTTAGCTTTGGAGAGGTGGACTTCCGTTCGGTGAAAAAGGCTTTTTATTTGGTGATCGACTGGCACATCCGGTGAACGAAACGGTGTTGAGAATATGCTTCTGGTCGTCTAAAATCCATTTGCATTTGGTGGAGTATTTATATGCTTTTTGGAAAAAAAAAAAAAGTGCTGTGAAAATACAAGCTTGAGATGCGAAATTGGCAAGGGTTTGGCAATCAGTCCCACTTGATTTGATAGGACTGTGTGTGGCACCCTCCTTGGGCTTGGGGCTGTGGCCGCTCTCCGAGGTGGCTGCTCCCAAGCGCTCTAGGCTGGCACAGAGCTCCAATCCGTTACTTGTGCTGCTGTAGATGTGTGAGTCACTGTGGCTGCTCCCCGAGGGTTCATTCCTGGTGTTTCTTTGAGGAGGATGTTGTGTTGCTGTGCTCCAGAAGAACTAATACCAGATTTAGATTATTTCAAGTTAGTACGAGCAACACTCAGCTATAGGCAAACACCGATGTGGTTGTTTTCTGCATTCCTGGTCCCAGCCAAATGTCTGTTACAAATACCTAGTTGTCCACCATGAAAAAACGGCAGATTCTGAGGTAGCTTGGGGCTGGAAGTCATTTACAGACTGTATCATGGTGGACTTGTTTAAGATAATATGTAAAGCTTTATTTTTCTCAGTTTCTTCCTTCTTTTAGCAGTCTCGGTAATACTCTTCTATGTAATTTTATGCTTGTCAGTTGTACTGTGCTGCTGTTTCGTTAATAAAAAAATGAGCATTATTCTTCGTACAAAGAGAGCTGAAGTCTTATATGGGTCATAAATCCTGGTGCAGTGTCTAGAATTCAAACTTAGTTGTCAGATCAAAGCTTTTAAATTCCACCAACATACCTCTCATCTCTTTAACTTTGACTTTTTTATTTTTGCAAAGGCTGCTATAACTATTTCTTTCACTGAATATTGGCCACGGTATTTACATATATGTATTTAAATTTTGGTGATAATATGTTTTGTACTCCATTAATCTTTCTACCAACTAAACTGAGACGTTTGTATTTTAATGTTGCTTTATTTTGCACCTTATCCAGCTTTTAATGTTTAGTTTAAACAAATCCTTTCTTTGCTCAAGCAACACTGTAACAGTATATACAGAGTTACATAAATATAAAGCTACTTAGGTTAGCCCAGTGCAATAAGCCATGAAAATATAATTTCCCATTTTCTATTTCAACACACTCCTCAGGTTGATAGAAGAGTTTGGGGCTTGGGACCTGGGTGGCTTTGAAGTTCGGTACTTCTGCCTCACTCCATGCTGCTGACGTCTTTGTGTACAACTCAAACTGTAATTTGACAGTCCAACAACATTCACAAAGATCCTTAGTAACTGATTATTCATGCTGGATGCCAAAGATTCGTGGAACTTAATCTCACCACTGAAACAAAAGGTGCCTCTAGGACAGTTTGTAAGACGAAAGTATATTTGCACTCTTCCTTCCTCCATTCAGATATCTTTCTGAATTAGTTTGGGTAGTGCTTTCTGAGGAAAGGATGAAAGTCATAATATTATTTTTATGGTTAATAGGAAATTGTTTCCTAACTAACATTTTTTACTGCTTGATTTCAAGTGCTATTTTTTGAGTAGTATTAAAAGGGATAAGGTGATCTCTAAATGCAGCAAAATATGTGATTGGAAGTTGGTATTCAATTCACTTCACACTTCTGTGAATTTATAGTTTTTCCCTTTGCACAAAAAAGAAGAGCTTAGTTGCAGTTAGAATCAAGATTAACCTCTCCACCTGATTAGACATTGACCCCCATCATCCTTCCCTGCCCCCCATGGAAGTGTTTTTCTTACAGACCAACTCAGGAGGCTTTAACTGCTACGCAGTGCTGGAACGGCAGAGCAATGGGATCAGTTCCTGAGCTCTTGCTGGATTTTCAAGTAGTTGTGGTTGTCAAGAATACTGTTTGTTATTTGCAGTTTCCAAGCAAGTTTGATTTTTAATTAAAATAAAAAATTAATCCTTTCTTGGGTGATCATCCTTCACTTCCATTACAGGCAGCAACTAGTGGAGGATGTTTTTTCCAAGACATTACATTTTAGAATATCTAGAAGAATAAGATGTTTGAGTAGCTCTGGCTTTCATGTCAAGAGTTAGGATCTCAGCTACCTCATAGCTTGATCTTTTTGTGTTTCTTCAGCTGTGGAGGTGTTATTCTTAATAAGACTTCCAACTGGTGGCAACTGAATGCCTTCATCTCTCCTATTTTTCCTCTTGTCTTACTCCTTTGAAAGTCCTTTGATCAGGAGAGCATAAAGGTGAGAGTCTGCTGCAAGCTGTTTCTTGCGGGGTGCTGAGGGAGCTGCTCGTCCTTTGGGGGGAGGATGGAGCTCACTCAGATTTTGGAGACCTGGTGTAAAATGTTTTCTGACAATTAGATGATGCTGAGCTATTCGTCTTTTATGCTTAGTGTAACACTGTATTTCCACAAATATATTGAAGTTAGCAGAAAAAATGTTTAAAAAGTAAATGTAGATTATTTATGATTACTAATTCTGCACTTTATGTTAATAGTAGAAGACTATTGGTGTCTATTAGTGAGGTAGCAAAGAGGCAAATGAGATACATGAGCAGAAAATGGTTGATAGAGATGTTTATCTGAAAGCTGTGGTAACATGTGCATGCTTTTTTTCAGAATGATTTTTTTTTTTGTAATGAGTTGAGATAAATAACCAGATTTCTTTGGGACTGTAAATAAGTATCTTACTATTTTTGTTAACACCACATGCCAAATTCTGTTCTGACAGTTTATCATACACTTCTGTGGTGATGAATATTTTTCTCTGAGCTTCGATATTGTAACGTGGGTTATACTCTTATTTTCATTGTAAATGGTTATGTAGTGATTTCAGATATTCGACAACGAAAAATCAAGTTCTTGACTCTCCTCAAAAGTAGGTTTAATTCACACACATTTTATATATTCCTGTCAAATTGATGCCTATGCATTAACATGCTCATTAATGACATTGGTAAGAAATTATATATTTGGATATTTTACATTCCTAGAGTCTCACTTTATATTGTTCCCTACATTAACCTTGTTATAAGTGATAAAGTTGTGCATAACAGTTCTATTATTGTAATGCATTATGTTAAGTAATCCATATCTGTTTGGTTTAGAGGAGTTGAACTACTAACTGTAGGTAGCTTTTCAGGCTGAAGTTGGTTGAGTACCTATGTATATGGCAATGTACCAGTGCACAGTCCTCAGCCTTGTAATTTTAGAATTCAGTGTCTTAATAGGATCAAATGGGTAATTACATACAGCTCAGTCTGCTGCCTTTGCTCACGTTGAGTTGCAGTCTGCTCGAGGTTTGATTATAGGGGAGGAAGGTGCAACACAGCATTAAGAGGCATGGCATGTTTTTGGGTCTTTGTTTAAAAATTCAACAGCACTGGGTAATGAAAACTTGTTTGTAACTGTTAGAATCAATCAAATTAATCAAATATGGAGAGCTTCATGGTATTTTTCCTTTCTATACTTATTAATATTTCCACAGAAAACTCTTTGTGCTGTACTTTTATTAAACTGGAGGTGTGTGTAGTTCTCCGAGAGGTGGGAAGTCAACGGCCTGAGCTCTGTCAAAAGCCGTTTGTGTGTCTGGGGTTTTTTAGGTGGGATGTTACCGGAGCCCTGTTGCGCACATGCAGCCCCCCGGGTGGTTGGTACCCGCAGCGGTGTGTTTGGTCCGTGCCTTTCTCTGAACAGCGTCTTCCTGCCTGAAATCAGTTCTCGACTTTCACACAGTTCAAGGTGTTCACCTTGGCCGTTCTCTGCACTGGGACTGATGCAGCAGGATAGAATGAAATACAATGATGAGAAATGGGTGAATTGGAAATGATACTAAAGGGCAATATTTGGATCCTGCTTGGCATCTGAAGTTCAGAAAAGTGAGGAGCATTCAGATTCTTGCAGAATTTATTGCTGAGTTGCCACGGTCTCCTTTTCAAACACTGACTAAAGATGTTAAAATCCTATACTTGCCTCTGTATACGGCTCAAAAAGTTTGTCCAGAAGAAGAGGGGGAACCCAATTTGTCTACAGTGGACATAAATTTGAAAGTCATTTTTCTGTATCCCGATATCCTAATACTTCAGCAAAACAATGATGGCATTAACAAGGATATTGGCAATCTTTCAGAAGACTGATTTACAAAGAGATAAGCAATAGAGTTGCAATTCTGAGTATGCATAGTTTTACAGGAATAGCATCCTGAGCAAGCTTTATTTCAGTATTTAAAGAAGTTCAAAGGTTTGGCTGATAAAGGTGAAGGTGTAGGTGGAACAGCCCTTTTAGAAAGATAGTTCTTCGCATTGCATGACATTCCAGTTTGAAAAACAGCACTGCCCTGTATCAGTGAAGCCCAAGTTAAAAGGATTAAGAACTGGCCAACTGACAAAGCTAAAAAATTAGTCATAATAATAGAGTGCAGCTCCACAGGGATCAGCACTGTGCTTGACACCATTTAACAGTTTCATCATTAATCTAAAGTACATGGAACTGTGATAAAATTTGCAAATGACACAAAGATTACCAAAGTGGTAAATAATGAGGACAGGGAGTAATATAGAATTATCTATACTGATCCTGCCTGTATCCAAACGTAATGTATTCTGCTTCAGTCAGATGCTAAGCTTTACAGTTAAGAAGTAAAGACATATTAAGTGAAGCTAATAAGAAATGGAAAAATGAGAAACTTCAGGACTTGGAAACTGACAAATCAGCACTACTTTTCTGCAAATACAGGAAAAGGGCACAAATAATCCTTACCTATATAGGCAGAGAAACAGTTAGTAATGGACTGATCTGTAAGCATGTTATCCATCTCTCTGAATCTTTATATCAAGACTAGGAGTTCTGCTGTAGTTTAACATGGATTATTGGGCTCAAACCAGAAGGAATCAAATGAAATGTCACAGCATGTTGATGTACAGAAGGTCAGGCAATATGAACTAGGGTTGCACCTTGACCTTGAACTGTATCTGTAAAAACTACTAAGTTGACTTGCAAAAGTGTTTGGCAGACTTCTCTGGAGAAGCTGTGGTACTTCTTATGGGAAATTACTTGTGCCTTTAAGGTTTAAGCTGTATTTTTAGGCTGCACTGAAATGTGCTTCTTCCCACATACTAAATTTAAACAAATTAAATTGTCTATTTTTCTGGCACAATAACATGCGACTTCAGAATGTTGGGGATTTTTGTTTGTTTTTCCTTTTAAGTTTGAAGCAAAATGTGTATACAAATTAAAGGCTTCCCAGAACGAGATAGGTTTTTCAGACTGCTTTTGTGACTTGCAAGAAGATGACGTTTTGGCCTAAAAATGAAGCTTATTTTTGGCATAGAGAGGTGTTATGGTTTATCCCCAGCTGGAAACTAAGCACCACACAGCCACTTGCTCAACTGCCACCCGCAGTGGCAGAAATGGGGAAAAAAAGTAAAACCCCAGCCAACTTCCCCCAGTTTCTGTGCTGGGCATGGCACCATATGGTCTGGAGTCTCCCTTTGCCTATCTTTGCTCCGCTGTACTGGCAGAGCATGGGAGGGTGGAAAGTCCTTAGTGTGAGCACTAGTTAGCAACAACTAAACCATCAGTGTGTTATCAACATTCTTCTTGCACTGAATCCAAAACATGGCACTAGACCAGCTACTAGGAAGAAAATTAATTCTATCCCAACTGAAACCAGGACAGTATCCACAACTTACTCTATACCATCCACGTCATGCCCAGGTCCTATGCTTTCCGGTACGTTCCGGTTAATCATCACCACTTTTCCTGTCTTCTGATCTATACACACAGATATCATTCTCTTAATCTATGGGCCATCCCTCCAAAATGTCTGCTGAGTTCATTTAGTCCGTGACTTTGGGCTCCATCTGTCATAACAGTCTTCCAGGGCAGGAGAGACAGTGTGTGCTGTTGGGTTGTTGCATGCTGAAGCCAGTTCTGGTAGCATCACTGTTGAACTTTGCTTGGTTTCAGCCTAGTTCATTCTTCATTAATCTGTGTGATTCTTACTGTAATGCCATTGGTATGGCATAGAGCAGCTATCCTAGTGATGACATATAATGGCAAGGTTGTATAGCAGTTAGCATAGTGCAGTTGAGTTAATGGGCTGTTCTCACTCAGAAGCAAATCCCCTTGAGGCACACATCGGATGTCCCCATCCTTCCGCATCACCCACCCAGTGCACCCAGGTCCTTGAGCAAAACCAATCCCATGGGTGAGTTTGCCTGAGGCAGGAATGACCTGGGCCATCTTCCCTAGCATGTTTTTTATGTGCACTACAGGGACTTCATCCCCTTCTATAGAGTGTAAAAGTTTTGATTGGGCAGGGCCAGCTCGGTTGGCAGATCCCCTGGTGTTGAGTATCCACGTGGCTTTTGCTAAATGTCACCCCAGTGTTTGACGGTCCCACCGCCCATTGCTCTCAGTGCAGTCTTTAGCAGTCCAGTGTACCGGTCAGTTTTCCCAGAGGCTGGTACGTGATATGGGATGTGATGATGTACCCACTTGATGTCATCCGTGCTCTTTGGCCCAGGTGTCTATGAGTTTGTTTTGGAAATGAGTTCCATTGCCTGACTGATTTCTTTCTGCGCTGCCATGTCACCACAAGACTCACTTTTTCAGGCCCGGGATAGCGTTCTGGGCAGTGGCGTGGGGCACAGGATATGTTTCCAGCCAGCCGGTGGTTGCTTCCACCGTTGTAAGCACGTGGCGCTTGCCTTGGTGGGTCTGCCGCAGTGTGACATGAGAAGTCACAGGAACTGCAGCAGGATAGGGTGGCTCGAGTTGGTTTGCAGGGGAAAGGAGACCGTGTCTGTTGGTGCTACTCAGGCTACACTGCTGTGGTTGTTCACAGCTACTGACTGGCACAGGAGCTTCGACCTGCTCCGGCCTGGGCTGGTTCAGCCCTCCTTAGTCTCTCAGGACGTGGAAAGCAAGAACATTTATTTTAAAATATTTTAAGAGAAGATTTAAAGCTGAAACCTGAACACCTGTTGTCAGGCTTATACTAATCACCTGTGAACTTATAAGTAGGGTGACATGGTGCTGTGTTGTGATGTTCGCGTTTCTTAAAGAACTGCTTAATGTTCACGGGCAGCACTGGAAACGTGGAAGCTTTTTCTAATATGTTTTGCGGTGGCAGATATGCTCCGCGGTCCCTGCTGCTTCAGTATGTTATCTTTACCTTGCACTTCCTGAGCGTCAGTCCCTCCATGGAGCCTCCCCTGTACTGGGGCCTCAGCAGTGACACTGGAGGACTGGCAGGTCCCAGACAAGTAAGTCTCAACCTCAGCAGCACTCGCTATCCTTGCAGATGTAGAAACATCTGCTGAAGAGCACGGAGAGAGGGTCTGTGTGCTTTCCCTTCATTCCCCGGTTCCTTTTCCCAGTGTCCTTCATGTTTGTGATCACTCATGTTGCTTAGTAATTCCTAGTTTTGGGGGGCATTCATGTCCCCTAACAAGAAGCTGCCAACTGAAGTGCCCCTGCTAAGAGGTTACATTTTTCTCCTGTAGTCAGTAAAGTCTTTCAAGAATGTTTCAAACTTGGATGTAGGTTAAAGAAATATTCTTTAGAAAGTTTACAGGGAGTTTAAGTGCATATGTCTTGCCTTTCTTTAAACTCCTAACACTTGTGTTACCATTAAATCCAGTAGAAAAAGTTTTCTATTAAAGTAGGAGTTATATTTTTAGATACAGAGATAAAATGATCTCATCTCAGACTTGAAATTTTTTGTAGTCGTTGAATAAAGCAAAAATAAAGGCTGTTGCATTCACCTTTCCACATGTTTTGCTTTGTTGTGGGTTTTTTTGAAGTGTGGCCTGGATTTTTGTTTTCCAGCCCTGCCAAAATTTTAATTTCCTTTTTTAAGTTAAATTGGAATGTTCTTTCGAATCACCTTCACAAAAAGGCTCAGTTACATAGCAGCTCTTCAGAGAGTGTCTGTGTGTGGCAGTGGTGTTTGTGGAAGGAGGGAGTGGCAGGGTGGGGAGAGATGCGTTCTGTTTTTCTTGTGAGTTACTTTTGGTCTTTGATGTGAGTAAATTTCCATTAAATATGGTGAATTGAACTACTAAGCGAAACACAACGGTTTCCGTGTATGGCAAGACTATTAGCAAATGAGGGTGTCCTGCTGAAAACCACAGGTGGAAGGTTGTGAAGGTCCTTACCGTAGTTGCCTTTCAGTGGAGTGTACAGTAATAAGATGTGCTTTGTTTTCTATAGAATACATGGATGCACAAAAAAGTTTCGGAAGCCGTAAGACTGACGTGACAAATATGTGATGATATTAATATTATGTTGAAAAGAACAGCAAAAAACCCACATTCCCTCAGGAAAACTCGAGCTGCATAGTGTGAGATTGCAATACAGCCATGAAAAAGCAAAGCTAAGTGGGAATTTTCTGCTCTCATTGAATAAGGCTCTGCGGATCTTCTGTCTGGACCCAGGCTCAGGAATATCGTTATTATGCTGACTCTATTAGTGGTTGTATGATATGAAGCCTGTTAATATGAACCCAGACATATAAAAACATTTGAGTTCTTTTTTTAAGATAGGGGGAACTTGAGACATAGATGTTGGCAACAACTTCTTTTGTATGAATTAGGGGAAAAAGGAGAGAAAATCTTGGAAATAGGACACTGGGAATGGTGTCTTTGAGAAGAGGTTTTCTGACAGTATTCCAGTAAAGAGCACAAAGTAAACCCCCGATGAAGAAAGTGAACGACCTTGCACAGAAGAGCTTTAGTGTTGCAGCACGTTCAAAGTTGCAGTCCTAGCCGGTAAACTGTCTCTTATTTCAGAGTTTACATAACGCTTGAAAGGCTGAGCACAGTGTTTCACTCCTGACTACTTGAAAATCAGAAATAAAGCAGAAACAAACAAAGCAGTGATTCACAGCCAGTGCTGTGGTGTTTCCTGTTGGAAAAATCCGTGGTTGGATGTTGAAGAGGAGACAGCTCTCTGGCACACAGCTGCCTCCATGCTCCGCTGTCCCACATCAAGGGCAATTACTGCCATTGGGTTAAGCTTATAATGGTTTTGGAAATAATTATTAAATCATACATTTTCCCAGTAATTAAAGCTAAATAATTAGTGTCAGTGAGAAACAATATGTAGATTTTATAGATGTAGTAACTGATTTTAACCTAAGGACTTCATATGAATCCCGTGAAATACCAGATGCCCCAGTCTGATGCTTTGGAGCAGACTGAATTCTTAACCAAGTGTGTTCATAACTGAACTGGTTTGGTCCAAGATGAATCTTGGCAAAACTGAAAACCCCATCATTGTAATGCAATGTGACGCTTTGAGCTGGTATAAAATCCTCATGCTGAACATGGACGTTTCGCTATTCTGCACATCAGGGCTGATGCAAAAATGCACAATAATGTATTTTACCAGCCAGCACCTTTCCCTGAGTTTTAGGATGTGGCTTCACTGGGCCTTACGTTGGACTTTACCCATTAACCTCTCTCTGCATGAGGACTGCCACTGGTTTATTGGGATTCGGGGTGAATGTCATTCAGCTTGAGTGACATGGAAGCTCAGGACCCACTGTTGGCAGGAAGGATTTGAAGGGCAGTGAGTGGCGAGCAGAGCCAAATAACGTTTGCAGTTATGACAGAGTCATACAATGTTAGATAACACTGCGACCTCCAGCCAAGCAGAAATGATAGAATCATATAAAAATAGGACTGGAGATGACTTTAAGAGGGACTCTGGTTCATTTCTTGCCTGAGGACAGGATGCAGTCTCCTTAATGTCATTCTTATCAGGTATTTGGCTAAGCCATTTTTAGAGGCATCCAACGATGGTGAATCTGTGAAACTTCTGTCCCGCCTACCTGAATCATTCGCGATCTTTGTCATTAAAAAGTATTTCATAATCTCAACCTTTATTTTTATTTGTGCGGTTAGATTTCTTACTGTTGCTACCTTAATAACTGGATGAATGTGAAGAAAACTCTTCCTTTCCTTTTTTCTTTTGCATTATATGCAGTTGAAAGTGTGTTATCTTGTCCCATCCCCTTTCTCTGCCCTGTCAACTCATCTTTAGACTAAACAATCTGGATTTCTTTCAGTCTGGTTTTATCTAGGTCATGTTTTCTCTGATTATCCTTGTGGCACTCTTCTGGACCTCGTCTGACTTCCCTCATTCTTCAAGCGAAATGCCACAAACTCTGTGCAGAACTGCGACTGAGCAGAGTTAGAAGGATTGTTTCAGAGTCTGTTTTCTTGTTTACACAGCCCTATATAAACATAGACATAATATATGTTTAGAGGGTGAGGAACAGCATGATATTCTTGATTCATGTGCAGCTTGTGATCTGCCACAGCCAACAGCTTTTTTTACTGCAGAGTTACTTGTTTCTCATCTGTTTGTGTGCAGTTGAGTATTTTTGCATAAAGGAAGAATCTTGCCCTTTTTCTCACTGTCAGGAATGCTTTCTTTCAGAAACATTTTACCCATATGTCAAGCTGCATTTGAATTTGAAACCTGTCCGGTAGCTCGCTAGTTTCTCATCTTTATGTTGTTTCTAGACTTAAATACGCCGGAGCTGCCTGATGGCTTTGGGTGAATTTAGCCTTTCCGAGGTTGGTGCCTTGTACAGTGGGAGACGTATCAAAGAAGGCGGAGAGAAGCAGAGCTGTGATTCGTTGTGTTTCAGCTGCAGCTTACGCTGCAAGGAGAAGTGATGCAGCCTTATACCTGCAGGAATAATAATCAAATACAATTAATAACTCAATAAAATATTTGGCCACGTATGCCATGGTTGACTGAGCCAGGGCCTGTGTTAGGGTTTGTACCTGAGGTTGTAGGAGACTGTAGGACAGGTTTTGGTGGTGGTATTGGGCTAGATAAGCAAACTCATTTAAAATCAGGATTTCAGATTTCTTTAACATAGACCAAATGTTTTAGAGCTGCTTGATGGACTGAACCAGTGTCTACTGCCGAACTTTTTTTTTTTTGGGTACAAAATGTTCTGTGTGCAAAAGGAGCTTAACGGCAAGGTTTGATTTTTTTAAATTTATTTTTTTTAATAAGGTGTGATTCATCTTTGCTATTCTCTAGTTTAATTAAAGATTAAAAATCTGCAACAGAATACAAAACTGTAACATTCTACAATTGCGTAATTTTGTGGCAGTTTAAAAAGCATCATTACCAGTTCTTACCCTATACATGGAGTATTTGGATGAGTATGATTATCCTGCACTGCCCCACAGTATGGCCTGCAGTGCTCTTGTTTTTCTCAGGCCAGACTCCCTGGGTACATTGCTGCCTTAGTCTGCTGTGTAAGGCCTGTTGACTTGTTGAAAAAGCTTTTAGGTACCTTGGGAAGTTTTGGGTCAGGTCCAAAAAGCACAACCCTTAATCGTGTGTGTTCCTGTGTGTTCAGAAAAGATGGATGTTTCGCTTTTCTGGAAACTTGGTGAAATCTTGCCAGTGCAAGGTGAGAAATTCTACCTCTGAATACCTGTGGTATTACCAGGCGATTTCACTATGAAAGAAGGGCAGGACGTATCACAACCTTTAACAGCAATACCTGAAGATTTAGCTAAGCTCACTACTGGTATGTTTTGGGGTTGAGGAGAAATGCTGAGAAGAGAAGGCTAAGTGTTGTAGTGAAATTATTAGTCTTCACAGCCTGTGTCTTTATTTGAAAGACTGTTTTGATAAACATTGTGTTGTGTGTGCAGTGCTTACTCTAGCATGGTCTTTTAGGGAGATGCTTTCTTGCTAATACTGCAATACTAAATTTTGCAGAGGAGGAGGTCATCAGTCGTTGTAAATGAAAAGTGTTTTTAATGGCTGAGTGGGCAAAAGAGCCAGATTTATTTTTTTTTTTATGCTACAGATAGCAGTGTTTATCATTCAGCCAACCAGAGAGCCTTTCTACAGACATCATAACAAAAAGCCCTAATAATATTTTCAAAGCAGATTAAAAATAATCTTTCTGCATGACCTTGCCCAGATGACCTCCTGGTTCGCTGATTTCTAGCTGGGCGCTGCATCATCTGGGCAACATTTTGCTGTTTAATACGCTGGACGTGAAGCGGCGTTATATCTTTATCTGTCTGCAACTGATGTCTGCGCAACGTCTGCCCGCGTGTGCCCAGCGCTTTGCAGGAGCGGTGGCACTCGGGCAATGAGATGCTCGGGGACGCTGCAGCAGACAGGAGCAAAAGAGAAGACGACAATACAGAGGATCTTAAAAAACTTATTTTAATTTAATTTCATATGAACTCAATGTATAATTATTTAGTATGATTCCCTTGTTTACCAAGTAATTATAGCTTTAAAATCTGTTTGGGTTAGCATTTAGCTTCTCTCCATCCAAGGGAATCATAATATTGATGGAATATGTATTAGCCTGTTCTTGTGAGCAAAAGTAATTAAAAATATATCTTTATTATTCTCGGTATGATAGTAACCTATAATAAATTTTAAAATGAGCTGTTCAAACAAAATATTCAAGTAATGTGCTTCTTGTCCTTTGCACATAGAAAATGAAGTCGAACCTGCTTAATTTTACAGGGTTTTAATTAAATTAAGGGCTTCTAAAATGACATAAATTACAAAAGTGAAGCATGAGTGGTTTAATATTGGGGGAAAAAAAAAGTCTTGACACCAAAATTTAAACAGTATAACAAACATTAAAGTGGCCTTCAACAATGACTTGAGGATTAGAACTCTGGATATCAAGAATTAAAGGATTTTAAAGCAATAATCTTTCTGTTTTGATTATTACAAGCTAGTGCTGATATATTTGACCTAAAGGAAAAGCTTTTTCCTTTAGCTGTAGACTGTCTAATAGCTTTTATTGTTGTTCTCATTATAAGGAGAGTGTCTGTAAATGAGTGCTTGAATGTTTGCTTTTTTTCTTATTTGGCTGTAGTAACATCGGGAGATAAATACAGAATAGTCATTATTATTCCAGCTTAATAGTACAAGCTTGTTTTTAATGTATACACTTTCTAGGTTTCAGTAGATGAAGATTTATATTATAAAATGCTGATTGCTGTAAATTGTCTTTTGAGGCTTTAAAAACAATATGATACGTAGACGAGCCAGGAAACTACCCGATTGTGTTCTAACTTACATTGTAAGTAGCCGAAGTGATAAGGTAGATTCATAGATATTTTTATCTTTCTAAGCTCCTATAATATATGGAATCTTGAGGTTCTTAAACTGACAGTAATTGTTTTATCGTAATGTTTATATTAGGCTTTCTGAAGTGAAGTATTTTATTACTCCACATCTGCATGTTCAGAAACACAGGCATGCTGCAGGAGAAAATTATAAATAGGAATTCTAATGAATTTTTTTGACAGACTGGAAAAAAATACATGACGTCAGTTTCTGGCCATCAAAAACTGAACGAGAATTTGAGACTTGCATTACAATTCTGAATATTCTGAGGAAGGAGAGTGTGCAGTGTTCCAGAAGTCGTGGTCAACTGCAGATATTTGCACAAGTTCCGTGGTACTCTTAGGTGTGGTTTGGCTTGTGTGGGTTTGCTTGTTTGTTTTTGCCTTTGGAAAACCAAAACAAAACAGTAATGCTGTTATTAGCTTTATGAAAGTGTCTTTTGTGAAATAGACATGCACACAGAAATAGTTAAAGGGACAATGTTTTGTCATACGAAGGACATACTGAATTATGTGTAATCCAGAAGCACTTTGTTCAGTCCTGATGTTTGAAAAAACCCAGGAATATTGACGAACCATTTTAGTATCTCATTTCTGCAGATAATTTAATTTGTAAAGTGCTTGAAAGAGGAAAAAGAATAGGAAGTGACATTGTACAAGGCTTGCTTTCTTGTTTTCTTTTTCTTTGTTTTCCCTTTTCCCAAGTACATGCTTAAAATGTCGTCGTTGATGCCGTCCTTTCTGTACTTGACCTTCCAAACAACCCCAAACTTGAATGTCAGATATTTTCAGCATTGTGCCTACTAGTCAGAAGGTGTACAAGCAAAGGAGAGGTCTTTGAATGTAATCTAAGAGTAAGGACAATTTTGGTATAAACCTGATCCAGTGTCATCTTTATCAATGTGTTTAAAGTACAGATCAAGATAAAACCAGCTTGATCTTTCTTAAGGTTAGTTTTGACTGGTACTTACAAAAACTGAATTAATCTTGTTTGGTCACTCATTGGATACGATATCTCAAGCGTCCTGTAGCTTTATGTAGTGTCAAGCCTATACCTTTATAAACATTTAAGCAGGTCTCAGCTGTGAGCCCAAGACACTGGGGTCGGAACGATTGCATTACATAGATTTGGGCAGTTTGGTTCAGCTCACCACGTCCTGCTGCGGGGACGAATGGCCTGAGGACAAGGTTGAGTCAGTGGTGCCTCCAGAGCTGGGCATGTGCTGGCCAGGATGGTCACTGGGTGGTAAAGAAACCCACCCAGCAGCTGCTCTCTGCTCCAGCACGGGGGGCTGCAGGGATGAGGCTCGCTGAACTGCTGCGTTAACCATTGCGCTCAATGGGCTTAAAGGTCTTTTCCGACCCAAATGGTTCTGTGATTCTGTGGAGGTACCACGAGCAGCTGAGGCGGCTCCCCGCGGAGCAGCTGGTGTCCTCCACGGCAGCTGGCTGGGAAATTGTTCCTGGGGTGCAGTGCAGCCAGGGTTGTGCTTCGCTCTCTTTGTGGCCGGTCCACGCTCTCCCAAACAGTGACCAACGTGCTGTAGCTTTGGGTGCATAATCAAGCCTTTGTGTTGCTTTTCTATTTTGGACAGAGCTTGTTTTGGTTTTGTTCCCCGTGAAGAGGGCTGTTGTTGGTTATGGGGGAGGAAAAAAAAAAAAAAAAAAAACAAAAAACCAAAGAAAAAACCCCAAAAAAACAGAACACCAAAAAAAAAAAATAACCAAAACCAACCAAAAAAACCCCACCAGCACCAAAACCGACTTCCATGTGAATGTCATAAGAAGTAATAAAGTAATAATTCTTTCTAGTGAGGCAGCAGTTGAAAAGTATCCTTAGCTTATTTTTTTTTTCCTTCTCCCTTGGGAGGCGGTGGCAGAGATGTGGGCATTTGGTTGTTATCTGTACTGATTATGCAGTACCCGGAGAAGAAGAGTGCTCAGTAACTCTGTTTTGCTTATTGTGTGGCTTCCCCCCTTCTGCCCGCCATAATGATATTCAGGCTGTGAAGGGGTTGAAATATCAACCTCATATCTGAAGACAAATTTACATTTCACTCCAAACACCATAATTTAATGAAGGTTTTATGCTGTTGTGGGTACTTAATTATGCTAGAGGCAGAGCTGAAATTTAATATTGTTCCACATGCAGG
Source organism: Pampusana beccarii (assembly GCA_013399365.1). Lineage (NCBI taxonomy): Eukaryota > Metazoa > Chordata > Aves > Columbiformes > Columbidae > Pampusana > Pampusana beccarii. The sequence continues at coordinate 816,719 of VWYH01006690.1, read as the reverse complement.
GAAGATTTACTAGTAGCTTGTTTTCAAAAGTCCTCTAAAGAAGACTATTGTTTATGCAGTCTACTCTTGTTTTTTAAAGCAGATTGGAATAACCTAAACTTTCATAAATAAAATTTCATTTTAATTGTGCAATGAAGCTAATATATGTCTTTTTAGTTTATAGGTTTTTGAGAAGGAATTATCTGGATTAGCTGGTTTTGCAGAAATGATCAATGCAACATTTACTGTCCTTAGCAGCTAAACCTTGATGATCTACCTGTAAACAAATGCAATCATTCGGGACATGTAATGCTGTAAATGCTCATCTTATGTATAAATCAAGATGACAATTTAAAAATTATTATGGAGCACACCTGTAACAGTTGTTCTCTTGTACGGCAGAAACCTGCCTTTCCAATCTTGACCTGCTCTGTTCCTCATAATAAATGAGAGTACATGGCGCTGAGACATTGCTGTCTCAGTTTTGGTCATGGCACCATCCGACTTGTGCAGCACTGTGGGTCCGTGGGGTAGAAGATGTGGTGGCTGTTGTTATCGGGGGGTGGGGGTCACTGCAGTGGGAGCTTCCTGAGACACTGAGGCACCTGGGAAACTTCTGGACCTCAAACAAACCTATATTTATGCACAGCTACTAGGCAATCTATCCCATAACAATGAAAAATAATCATTAATTACAAATATTAGTGAAGCAAGCTTGAGCTATATCATCCCGTGTTGGCTGTGGTGGTTGCTGAATGTGACATGTCCAGGCTCAAGACCTCTTGGAGGGAGCTGGAGCCGAAGTGGGTGTCACTGCTCTGCCACAGGCTTCGCTCCCTGGCATACACCTCTTCTGCAGATCAAGACCAGCCTCTCTGTTTTCATGGCTCAGAACCAGTCTGTTCTGGCCATGGATGTGCCCTCCTGACCATTGGCCAGTCCCACCTGCTGCAGGTGAGCACGGCCTTGTGAGGAACAGTTGAGGGAAACGGGCTGTTCAGCCTGGAGAACAGGAGCTGCGGGGAGACCTTACTGCTGTCCAGAACTACCTGAAAGGAGGTTGTAGCATGGAGAGTGTTGGGCTCTTATCCCGAGTAGCAAGTGATAGGACAAGAGGAAATGGCCACAAGTTGCGCCAGGGGAGGTTTAGATTGGATATTAGGAAAAAAAATCTTCCCGGAAAGGGTTGTTGGGCACTGGAACAGGCTGCCCAGGGCAGTGGTGGGGTCACCATCCCTGGAGGGGTTTAAAAGGTGTTTAGAGGAGGTTCTTAGGGATGTGGTTTAGTGCCAGAGTTAGGTTAGGTTATGGTTGGGCTCGTTGATCCTGAGGATCTCTTCCAACCTAAATGATTCTATGATTCTATTCTATGACTGACTCACAGACTGAGTGCCAGTCACCTGAGTCCTTTAGGCAGTTGCAGACTGGATACTGTTGTCCTTGGTTTCCTGTGTTTATACATCTATGCCAAGGTCATTTTACTTCTGATGCTGAAGGAAGCTGTCTTGAGATATGTCTGAGGCCAGGGCAACCAGAATGTGTAAGAGCACGCTACAAAGACACCAATTTAACATATACAGGACAGTAATGTGAAAATACAAATTGGAACTCAAATAGTAAATATTAGTAGGATTGCTGACATACGGGCTGTGTTATTCAGAACTCAGGGAAACAAAAATTGATGTGATTAATGTCAGAAGCTAGTCATTTTATCCTAATTAAACATAACAATTTCTGCCCAGTGCTTCAAGTTACTCTCTCTCTCTCTCTATATATATATATGTATATATATATGTATTTTTTTACTTTTTTTTTTTTTTCTGCACACATTGGCTGCTGCTACTCTGCTAGCCACGTAGTGAGATGTCCTGGCTGTTTGTTTGCCTTTGTCCAACTCGAGTTGGAAGAACTGAGTGTTTCTGCAGTTTCTGCAGACTTTTTCTAATGAAGCTTTTAAAAGAAAATCTGCTGTCCTTTTTGGGGAACATTTTTTTATTCGAAGTTATCATCTCTTTCAAATATATGGCAGTTTCATGCCTGATAACTTTTCTAGTAGTAATTCTGTATCACTGAGAACCTAAATATGACAGTTCCTGAGTCTCCCATGTCCGGTTTCTTGTCACTGAGTAAGAGAATTAGACTGAGTGACTTCAGCTGGGGAAACATCTGCTGTAGTTATGAGCTGATTGCTGGCTTTTGGCTAAGCTCAGCTCTAAATCAGTCCATAGTTATTATAAAGGTACACATTCTGGTGGTTTAGAGTTGAAATTGTAACATGGGTACCAAGTCATAAAGCAGGTTTTTTAGAGGGTGAGAGAACTTTCTAGCAATTTTGTGTGTTTCATTATTATTTAAACTGTGTATTTATTGAGAATTTCTTGGTAGAAGGCATCTCTCAGCATAGCAGAACTTGGAGTCAGTGTTTCTTAGATCACAGTGAAAATCCCCCAGTCTGGTATGGCAAGGGAGGTGCTATTTTATTTGGGCTTCATACCCCCCCTGCTTACAAACGTATCCACTTTTTGCCTTCTACCAGTTGGGGAAGCAAATAACTTCTCTACTAAATGTTTGGCTGTTGCTCCAAACCAGAAAATATATGCTATGTGTTTCAATTAAAAGACGCCCTGTAGCAAAATGTGTTAGTCACAGACAGAGGCCAAGTGTATCATTATTCTGAAGAAGCAGCAGTCAGGATAATGACCGGCGGAGGACAGTGGGCAATGGGAAGTGAAGCCTGTCATGTCACAGCACTCTGAGTGCAGACTGGGCACACTTTGCATTGGAGAGTGCTGCAGAATTGCAGGGATGTGGCTCATCTTTGGAGAAAGAGTAGAAGGTTGCCTAATGGCGTGTAGTAATTTTAAGACTGATTTACTACTTCAGCCATAATAACCGAAAGGGTTGAGAAAACGGTTTTGGTGTTTGATTTTTTTCCTTGCTTTGAGACAAACAGAAGTTGTTTCTGGGCTTCCAGTGCGTTTTACTTTGAAACAAACAAAAAATCCAAAGAAGACTTAGTCTGGTATACTTTACTTTCCTACGAAATATATCCCTTATGTAAACAGCTTAGGTGAGAAGCATGTTATATTGGAGTTGGGACTTCAAAAATTACACTGGAGAAGTGGCAAATCTCAAAAACAATATTACGTACATGATCAGCCTCATAAACACTGAGCTCAGGATTCTGATTCTCTGTTGCAGCTGCTCCGCTTCTTTCTGAAATCAGGGCCGGGGAGCCAGCGCACCAGTAGTGGGAGGAGAAGGGGGAGCAGCACGTAGAGTGAACATTGCACGGAGAGTGAGGCTGATGAGTTTGGAAGAAAGAAGAAAGACAAAAGTGGTCAACAAGTTGAAGGGGGAGAGTAAAAAAAGTGCTAATTTTTCAAGCTAAGAGGATGTGGTGTTTGCCAGCCATGCATATTATCTGCAAATCTGTGGAAATGTGGAAATTGAAGGAAAAAATAGTAATATCATCTATTTTAACAGGTCACAAAAAGGCAGCTCAAAGTGCTCAGAGATTACCCATTTTAAAACGGTGACTTTTTAAAAATATTAATGTTCTCATACAGATTGCTGTAGGATGTTTATCTGCTTGCCACTTGTCTAAAGTAGCATACTCTTTCTAACAATAATATATTCGTCCTGACTTTCTAACTGTAAAAATGTGGTTGAGCGTTATGACAGTTCAAAACAGAAAACATACAAGTGCAGAAAGGGAAATAACTTTAGCCCCATTTCCCTGCACATGTTCCACTTGAATATAGAACAATATGGTGCACAATAGATTACTTACAGATGTGGTATTTGGTAGTGCCACCTATTGCTAGGAAAGCAGAACTAAAATGAATATTTTTGTTACGTTTATGTCTAAATTGAGCAGAAAAAGGAATGGTACCTGTTAATCTTTTAATTATTTCAAGGTCATATGTGGATGTAAGTTTGACCTTGTTTTTATAGCTATGAAATGGACTGTATTTTTTTTTTTTTAATGATTTATCATACAGCAGCACCAGAGGTGGTGTGGTAAATTTCCATTCCAGAAAGCTTGCTACTGTTGGCACATGGTTGAGTGCCAGTGGCTCTGTTTTGGCTAAACCTATTAAGTCTGATTATTTCCCCCCTCCTTTAATTGATGACATTAATGTAATGCACTAGAAGGTTGATCCTAATAATCCTGAAACTGCTTTAGATTTAGCAAAACACTGAAATTTAGTTGGGTTTTTTTTTCTAGTGCTTGAGTTTTACTTTTATGTCAAATGTGAAGAGAATTAAATGTTTTTTAACATGCATCCAAAAAAAAGAAAAAGAGGCTAATGATGAAAATTCTTTGAAAACATGGATTTAATGATCTGGATGCATCTTAATACTTCGTATCCTTTATCAGGTCTTTCAGTTAGCAAGCATGAAAGCTGATTTCTCCACCTGCCCTTTAAAGGATGATATTTGTTTTATTATAGAAGTATAACTAATGCTAATGATAAGAATAATGAAAGATTTATAAGGGCAGCTTGAGATCAATTTTAGGTTTTAATTGTGGTTCTTAGCATTACTGATCCTTCTTACTGCCGCAGTTCTGCTGTTCATCTCTACTAGAGAAACACTCTACCCTAAAAATATACACGTTTTTGGCTTTGTGATATGTAAGGGAAAGAAAATGTCTTTTCTGCATTGTTTTCCTCAAGAAGGATCTGGATGTCTAGGTAAAAAGATGGAGCAGCGTGGGAGTAAGTTGTTCTTTCTCGGGTCCAGGCAGGTATCTCTCAGGAGTTTATTGCTGCTTCACATAACCAATATCCTGTGGCTGAAGCTGTCCTCCTTCCCCAAAGATAGACATTTCCTCTTACACCTGCTGAGCTTCTGAGCAACTGGAGTCCTGCAAAGCTGAAGGGAATGAAAGGAAGCAGCTCTTGAGTATACAGGCATCTGTGGATTTAGAGAAGGTTCAGAGGGACAAATAAAGGATGACCTACCCATCTCCTGACCAGAGAAATGATGTGGAGAAATCTGACTTCATCATCCTAGTTAAGTTCAGGACTGGAATCTAATTTAGGCAAATGGAAAATCTTTCCTTATTGATTTTTTTAAACTTTTTTTTCTTCAAATGATGTCTAACTTCCTTTTCTCTTAGTTGCTTCTTGGACCTGAATTTGAGGTCACTTGTATTCTTCGTCCCTTTCTCCACTGATCCAGGTTATGCTTTCTCTTCCAAAACCTATTTTACCATCTTTTTTTTCCCTGTGCATTTGTATTTAGCCCCTCTGTCTTTTTTTTAATTATTCTGAATACTGTGACAGGCAAAGCAGTATAAAGCCTTTAGGGGAAGGCTGTAGCTGCCTAAGGGTTTACTTCATGGATGGATTTTGTATGCTCTTTCTTCTTGAGTCTCCATGCTGAATCTCTTCTGCAGTCTGTGTTCCTATACAATTTAATCTTTTATTTTGTGTTTGTAGCTACCTGCTCTCTTGGTGTTTCTTCACATTGGTCCACCAGCTTTCCTCTTTATTCATCTGCCTGCCATCTATCCACAGAACTGCAGCATCTGAGCAAAGCCAACAAAATTTCAGTTATCGGTGCTAAGTTTAAACCCCCTGTATAGTTTTCCCCAATGCAGATCCTGTTGACATAAAAAAAGAAAATAATTTTCAACAGTTACATGTCTTTTTATGAGTCCGTATGCCCTCTTCTAATGAAGTTTCGTGTTTAACAAAAGTTACATACACATGTATGGGCAAAGGTCCCTGGAGGTGTCTGTGCGCGAGCCCCGGGGCCAGCGAGGGAGCCTCAGCTCGGGAGCAGCGCGGTGCTGGGTGCCCGCATGGGGGGCCTTTTCGGGAAGTGGTGAATTTGGAAAAAATCGTAGGGAAAATCATTTAGGCAAGGGATGTTTGCGTGGGGATTGGTGCTTTGTTGGCGTTGTTGTCTACAAACTGTGGCTCTGCAGCCAAATACCATTGTACTCTGGAAGAATTTGGGAACTGAAGGAGAAGAAATGCTCCCCATATAGCTGAAGCCGTGACTTTACTGAAGGAAATTATTCCTTTGCCGTGACCTTGTATCATCCAAAATTGAATGTAATAGCGTATATTAAAGCCATTGTGTAAAAACTTTTTTGCACAAAGTGGTTGCTTCCGATTTCTTTTTAGTTGTGATTTGATTTTTTTAAATTTTTTTTTTAACTAAAAAGCAACTGAAATTGGAGAACACTGCAACCTATTCATTGATTTTTGTGAATGGTGGTGTAAATGGCTTAACACCAAGTAGTAATCTATTTTCCTTCCAATCCAGTGCCAATGTTGTTATCTTGTAGTACAATACTAACATATGATTATATCTGCCATTAATGCATTTAACAGTAGATGACAAATTGTATTAAGATAAGAAGGGCCTCATGCTCTTCCGCTTGCCCTGGTGTAAAACAGAAGTCGCTGCCTTGAATTGAAAAGATTTATTCTTGTGTAAGAACTTCCTGGTGTAAATTAGGAAAGTCAAGCCTGACATGTGGTGATGTACCAAATTATGTTACAGGATATTTAAATTCTGTCTCCCACTGTGAACAGCAGGATACCGTTTTTATCCTTCCTGTTGAATGCAGAATCACTTTTCCATTTATAAATTGAGCCTGAACAGAGTGCTCTCAGTATTGCTTGTTCTTCTGTTACCCAACACACAGAATATATTAAGACACCTGTTCATCCTTGTAAAGCAAACAACAAACAAACCAAAATACTTTCCTGTAAACAAATTGTTCTGTGATTAGTGGAACTAATGGAGCTTCACTGCCTGCACATTTCTGTCCTTCAGCCCCGATCCCCTCAGCAACCCTCCCACCAGAAGCCTCACCAGTTTCTCTCTGCTCACATTCCCTATGATCTCCCCCTTCTCCTTTTTCCCTACAGTGGTGCCAGTTTCTTTTTCCCTCCATCCTTTAGGCCTTCCTGCGGAACCTTCCGCAGGTTCCTCCTGCCCCTGGTACCCACCAGCAGCACTTGTGCCTGGCTGTGCCTTTGTGTTGTGCTGCTGACTTTGATGGGATGCTGGGCAGCAGCTGGGCAGCCAGTAAACAGTTCAGAGCCTCAGATTTCTCTTCTCAGGGGTGATGCTAATTCGAGCCTCATGTTTTACTATCTGACAGATTCTCTCAGAGCTCAGGGGAGTTTAATATCTTCAAGATGACTGCCCTCTGTTAAATTTCGTAGAAATGAATCAACAGATATTAAAAGCATGTCTTTATTCCCTCCTTCTTATTCTAGTGATTGGTCTTTGTTAGACTAATTTAAGTTTGGTTTTGCTAAACTGCTGCTCTTGCCCCCTCTTGCTCTCTCTTGTTCTGCAAATCATGTGCAGTGGTTACCACCCTTGTAATGATATTATTAACCAGATAGAAAGCAAGCACAGATCAGGAAAGCAGTGTTTAGCCCCTTATTATTTTTAAGGGCATGTCTGCAACTGCCATTAATAAACTTGTAGATCTTGCACTTGAGGACAGTATGAAATGATTGCCTTTAAGCATACCAAAAAGAAAAGAGGAAGATGAATACTGAAGAGCTCTAGCTTCAAAACATAAAAAATAGCCGATTGCGTAATCACAGCATATAAATGATACCGAAATGTAAATAATGGAATGTATGAGGCTAGAAGGAACTTCTGGAGTCCCACCCGTTCCTTCTACTTCCCGAATCCCCTGAAGCTCTAGTCTGGCTCCCTGCTCAAGCAGGGTCAACCAGAGCGGGTTGCTCAGGACCGTGTCCAGTTGGGTTTTGAGTATTTCCACGGACGGAGACACCACAACCTCTCTGAGCAACTCGTTCCAGTGTCTGCCCACCTGTGCTAGAAAGCAGTGTTTAACCAGAATTTTCTGTGCCTTAAGTTCATGCCATTGTGTCTTGCCCGGGCCGTGGGCTCTTCTCGGTGACACCCTCCCCTGAGGGACATGTGCACATGGGTGCGATGTCCCCAGAGCCTTCTCTTCTCCAGGCTCCACAATCCCAGCTCTCTCTACCTCTCCTCACAGATCGTAACACATAGAAGTGTGTGCGATGCATGAATGTGTCCTGAGTGCGATTTCACCACCGTAGTATTAAGGAGCAAGAATGAAGATTCTTACTTGAGAAAGAACAGTTCTGAATAATAGCCTATATGTGAACATTTGCTTTTCCGGTAAAAGCAGAAAAAGGTGTAAAAATCTGAGAGCTGAGCATCACCATGTGAGAATAAAAGTTGGATGACAGTCTGTCCTCAAGATGGTTTCGTGAGGATTTTTTGCAAGTAGCATGATAATGTAGAAAATATTTTAAAAACTTAAACCCAGCACACATTCAGAAAGCATTGTAAGCCATAGCTACATCAAATACCACCCTGGTATTCTTTTTTTTGTCACGTTACGAATGGTTAGCCATTATGTTTATGAAATTTTGTACTTTGTGTGTCATCTTTTAGCATCAGCGATATTTGTTTCAGATTACTGAACACTGAGGTGCAATCAGTGGTATTCTTTTATAAACCAACTATTTTTTCCAAAGGTCATCTGGAATTCTGTTCTCTGAAATATAGATACTAATTATGTTTTCCAGAGGTTTACTACCTAAAAGTTGACCTGCCCATGTATGTACGGATATTTAGGGTTAGCATTTTCATTGTAAAGGGAAAATTCTAACTTCTTGCCTGTTACTGTTTCAAGTTAGCAAAGCCAAGAGCAACCAGTGTCCTTTTAAGCTCTCCTTTTGTCAGTGGCTATGTATAGATTCACTGTCTTAGCTTTTAATACTTGAAAATCCTATCCAAGTGTATTTATGCTCACTTAGGTGCTATCCAGTATTCAGCATCCAAATGCCAATACTCTCAATTGAGGCTTTTAAGCTCATTTGTTGCATTGAGTCTTTCCTGTGTTTTGTAAAAATGAAAGCATGCACGGTATTTTTTTTATCAATATGTATTTGATGAAAATGTCTGCAAGTTTTGAAATTACCCAGTTTCAGTGCAGAGCATGGGCAATAGAAATAGCTGGGAGCAGAAGAATTACACCCTGTTTGGTGAGATGGCTTTTTGCTTAGCCTCACAGTACCGAATCTCCTGGTGATGTAAAGTTGTTTCTCTATGAGTTACTTTACCAAAGGTGTATTTAAAAAAAAAAAAAATAGAAATTTTTATCTCCGTAAATATATATATATTTGGATTGTAATGGTTACCATATCAATATACTGAGCGGAATTTTTTTGCGAATGCATAAACCACAGTCAGTGAATCCTATGCTGCCAAAGAATGTACGTGTGGCTCTTTAAGGCCTAATGAACAAATGAAGGTATTTCTGTTAATGACAGACTCCTGATAAGCCATTAGCATTTACAGATATGCGTGTTTTATCAAGGTCCTGGCTTAAGCCCTAAGCTAAGGAGTTGACAGGTATTGTAAGAATCAAGGACTAGAAATAATAAACAGAATCTACACTAATAAAAAGCAGATCTGTCTATAAGCTACAATGTGAAAAAGTTGGCTTCAGTCTTATGATAAATATAACCCTTACCTAAAAGGCAGCTGGCAACTCGCCTCATAATTGTCTGAATATTGGGTACTGCTTGCTTTGAAGTTATTTTGGAAGCGACATCCAATACATATGCCAGATTTTTTAATAATTGTTTTGTTGTTTAGTTTTTTGTAATGAACAGTGAAGGGTCTTGCCTTTTCCACATTCATAGCTAGGAGATGATAGGACTTGCAAAAATGTAATATTAAAATATTTTATGATTTAGAAATACTTAATTTTATTAATGTATTTATGTACATCATTCTGTAAAGGTAATTAGGTAAAAAAGCAATGACCCAATAAAAACATGTATGAATTTCTCTATACTGCTTAATGAGGCCTAATATAAATCTGAGTTTCAAATCACATTAGGGTTGTCGTATGCCCTAATTTCAAATGACAGTTCTGGCTTGCCACTCAGTTGGCCTTTTATTTTGTGTCACAAATTAACCACCCATGTGGTTTTATGTCACGCTTTTATTAGAGCAGTGCTATACTTTAGAGACGGAGAAATTTCATTACAGTAGTTCTGTTAGACCACAGCTCACGTTTTGTGCGGGAGGGTAGTGGCAGTTTCAGGCCATATATAGATATTTTAAAAATGGATAAATATAGAGGAGTGAAAAATTCCTTCTGGTTTTCCACACTTCCTAACAGTGCGGTTCAGTGCGATTTCTGCTCATTAGCAGCCGTGTATCAGATCAAGGTGCGACGTCGCTCTTCAGCAGCCGTTGCTGTTAATGGGTGACTAATAGTGTGTACAGTGGAGGATACAGTGACAGGTGAAACAGTTCTCGAAAATGTACAGTGTTTGTGATGCTTTGTGAAATAGAGTGTCTGCTGTCTGTGGTTGAAGAAAGAGGATCTACTAAAACTATTAAAGGATAAAAAGCAACTGTGAATTTTGTGGGCTTTTTCTGAATCTGCTGTTTGCTGAGGGGATTAGCATCTCATCATGCCTATTTTTTTGTTCTCTGGCTTGATTCTGCACCTCTAAGTCATACCATCTTGTGGGTCTAAATAAAAAGGGTAATATATAGAGTTTGATACACCGATTTAATATTCTGGGATTGGATTAATAGTCTGGGGAAAGGTGAAAATACAACTTCTTGTCTTTATTTGCCAGTGCAAACAGCATTACCAAGATGAGCTGACAGGTATCAAGCCAAATAATTATTTTCTCTCTGTGTCTAGAGGTACAGAGAGGCTAGCAGGAACAAGAAATAGAATATAGGCTGTACTGGTTCGGATCGATGGCTGTAAGTGGATACCTGGGGACAGTAAAAGAGGCAATCATAATAGAAATGCCACTTACCCTTTCCCAGGCTTTCAGCCCTTTTGGTCCTGGGACTTCCTGAGCTGGATGTGGTCTCGGCTGCTTGGGAAACCTCAGCGGGGTTCTCTTCTGTAGATCTTTCCTGTCTTTGCTTAAATGCTTGTAAACCTGTGGCCTCCCCAGGATCCTCCAGCAAATGTGCATTTGCTGTGTAAAGAACCACCTTTTTTAAGGAGGGGGGAAGTAAGAAAAAAAATATGTTTTGAACTGGACTAGTGCTACTTCTGTTTGATGTCCTCTGGTTCTTGTACGGAAAGGGTCAGGAAGGTTGGGGTAACAAAACTCGCAGCTTTCTCTGTGGTGTCCTTTCTCTGAGTGGTTTGATTTTGTCCAAGGGGCACAATAAGTGCATTGCCCGCTGTTTGCTGTACTGCTGTTGTCAGTGCTGTTCGCAGGGTGGGACAAGGAGGCGCTGCCCGGTGGCTTTGGGAAGGGGAGCGTTTCTCCAAACCCCCGGGCAGGGGAAGGGCAGGTGATTGCTGCTCTCTGGCTCCTTCTCGTCACATCTGATCAAAGCACACTGGGGTTTTGACCATTTAATGTAAGGAGCTGTGGATCATGCTGTTATTATTGTGGTCTAGAGAGTTTATAGGAATGTATATCTGTGCAAGAGTAGGTAAATGACAGAGGCGTTCTTATTTAGGCTTTCAGATGCACATCCCTTTGGCAACTCAGTTTAGTTGCTCTTCATACAGAAAGAGATGTGTCTGTGTATCTCTCTAAAAAAAATTATATATATTTATACAGAGACACACTTAAGTCTCTGAATGAGAGACACACTCTCCTGTAGTTACTTGATTAATTCCTTTTAAGGAGACAATACTTGGTATCTCAGTATGCATTTAAATAATAGCTCTTATCCAAAGACTGTTTGGAATTGCAATTACTATTGATTTTTCATAAAATACTGTTGGAATAGTTCTTCATTTATGTGAATGTTAAGTTTTGCTTATATCCAGACTAAATTAAGCTTGTACTTCTAGTGCTGCCTGGTGATGGTGCTGTGAACGGTAGTAGGGTTTCCTTCATCCCACCAAAATAATGTTTCTTTAGTGGCTGGTGTAATGTAAAGGAGGAAAGACTGGGACTTTATTTGCAGGCTATGTTAAGATTCAAGGCTGCAGATCCATTTCGGATGTTGACCAGCTGCAACCACGTGCCAGCTGCTGCTCTGGCAGCAGTAATGACTGATTGAGAGAGGTCCTCCCCTCCCGGCTGCCTTCCTTTCATTCCCAGGTGAGCTGCGTTTGGCCTGATAGGATTGTCCACTTCTTCTCTTCCCTCTCCCCTCCACTGGTGTTTGCAGCTTCACCTGAGTAGCTGTTGCTGTTTGAATCTGGTTACCGGCATTCCCATCTTTGAAGTTTTGCGGTACTTCTGAAAGTTGATGATATTCTGGATTTTACCCTGTAAGTTTTATTCTTTTCTCTGCTATATTTTATCCTTTGTAATTGGAAACTCTAAGCGTAAAGTAATGGTAAATATGGTCTTATTTATTTTCATGCTTACAAGTGCCGCTGCTGTTCATTTGCTGTGGTTATCATCTACTTGGCTGTTTGTTTACGTCGTGTCAATGAATCCTTGGACTCGGTTGAGTCAGACTGCTAGTTGTGGTGTTTGTGTGAGCACGTATGTACACTAACAGTTTGCACCTTTTAGTAATTACTCAGTCTTATGCTGTAGTGTGTACTCTACAGTGACGTTGAGTACTGTGTAGCTTGGATGAGCTACTTGAAAAGAAAAGCTAAACCAAAACTGAATAGCAGGAGACGGTGGTTGTGTCGCTGGCCATGCAGTGGAGGCTGTGGTGGGTCCCAGGCTGTGGTGGCCACAGCCCCGAGTGTGGTTCCTGCTGCTCTCCTGCACAGCACCCGAGTCCCCTGTGTGAGTCTTACTCAGGTGCTTTGCTTTCTCCTTCCAGCTCCTTTTGTTTTCTTTTTTGTTTTCCTCTTCAGAGAACTAATGAACTCTTCACAACTGGCCTGTTCTTCACTCTGCAAATTATTGATGGATGTTTGCTGTTTACCTGACACTTTTTCAGTCCTTTGCTTTATTTGCAAACAAGACGTATTATTTGTAGGTGTTACATGTATGCTGTACCTGTTCTTGAAACTTTTAATAAACTGTCCTATCGGATTTGGCTTTTTAAATTCGTGGGGAAATATTTGGTTTCATAATTTCTCCCCTAGAGTTTTTTGAGTCTTTTTCTTTCAAGTTCTTCCCCTTGCAGTTTTAGGAACTCCTGATACCCTGGAACAGGATAGAATCTTTGAAGTTTGTTATTCAGGGGTTTGTAATCTATCTAAAGCACTGTTTTGTCAGTAGATATAGACAATGGATGAAAGACCCAGCAGTGGCGGTGAATGATTTTTTTTTTTCCCCTCCACTGAGCATAATTCTGCTTTATTATTGTCAGCTCTGTTGATCTGTATGCTAGAAGCAGCTTCTTCCTGCAGGGATGGTGCTACAGCTGTTGCTTGTTAAGCACCAACTTTTAGTGTTACTCCATTGTAGCATTTTTAATTTATTTGTGGCATCATGGTCGTCTTCGTGTTTTGGATGACCATATTGCTTCTCCTCAGCTTCTGCGCTCTTTCTCCCTGTCTTTCTGGCTACATATTTCAGTAGATATGTCACAAAGGCTGGTATATTTTTCATTTTTACTGCTTTTCTTTTTATTTGGATTAAGGTTGCTGTATCTCTGTGAGCAAAGTTACTTTTCTGGTGTATTGTGTTTTGTATCCTGCAATGAATCAGCTGTGATTTTAAGTCTCTGCCTCTTACAAGCAGTGCTATTAGATTTTTGCCATGATGTTTTCTGTTCCCATGAAGGACTGCATTCCTGTTCTTGTTGGCTTTGGTCAATAGTTCTCTTGAAAATTCTAACTCTTGTCTTCAGCTATTACTAATATTCATTAGATGAAAGGATTATTAAGCTAAGAGTCTGCAAAATGCTGATTATGAACTGGTACAGAACTTAAATACTAGAGAAATGTATAATTTCTTCTTGTTTGAAATTCCATTTATTTATTTATTTTTGTTCTACAGCCGTGATATATTGAAGAACTTGTGTTGATAATGTCATGGCTGTTAAAAGCTGCTATTATTAGTATTATTATTACTAGTTACCCAAAATTCAGTTAATTTTTATTTACTCATCTACCACTCTCATATCTTTTGCTGGCTAATAGGAAGAAGAAATCATAGGTTTGCTTTCAGGTTTGGTCTAAAGCTCATAAACCTAATTTCCATGATATGTATTGAGGTCAGGATGAGGAAAAGTGTATCTTGGAAGTTTTACTGTCATTTGTCAGGGGTGTTAGGTTTTGATGAATAGCACTTTCAGTAATTGCCATCTATGTTAAATATCAAATCTATACAGATTCTAGATATTCCTTGAATTGTTGGAATGTTTGGTATTTTATAAAACATCAGTTTTTTGAGGATGATAATGCGTTACACATTGAATATAAATTTTGCACTGTACATTGAAAGTGAGTTGACAAAGGTATTAGATTTCTTCAGTTTTTTTAAATGCCGTGTACCATTTTTAGTTACAAGTAGGCTCTTTGCAAGCATCTAGCTGTCTTTATTGCAACATGGGCTGTATTAAAGTGCAATTATTCAAGTTGCCAAAAACAGTGGGGAGGGAATTAAAGGACTCAAAGAAGAGCCAAAACTGAAATCTTTAACTTCAGTTTCTGCTGGCCCTTGGGTGAAGCTGCATGATGGTATATTTTCCTCAGAACCTTTCCTTTATGCAGTATTTTGATCAGATGCTAAGAACAAATTATTCTTGCGAAGCCAAGTATGGTGGTGTTAGTAAGATCACTTTTTTGGTTTGTTTTGTTTATTTGTTTGGTTTTCTGCTGGGGTGAAGTCGATGGAACAGGGAACTCAGGAGGGGGATTGTTTTGTAATGTGAGTGGTTGCATGTTCTCTTGCGCTACAGTTCCACCACCAGTTGTCAGCCCCTGATCAGGACATCGCGATGCGCTCATTCCTGCCCCGTGTGCTGGCATTACGTACGGCAATGCGCTGAGCCAGATGGAAGAAATGATGGGGACTAAAACTGTGGCAGGAGACAAAAGAAACAGAAATATTTTGGTAAAGTGCCCAGCCAGGTTCATTGAGTAACCACATCAGCTCCTATCCTGGCTCAAAGGAGGGGAGCTGTTGCAAAACTAGGAAGCCAGTTACTGAGGTGAGGAGAGAATCACCTCTGGTAGCAACGTTGGCTCTTTAGCCTGCACACAAAGATGATGTCTGCTGGTGATGGATTCACATGGCTGCTCTGTTGAGGAGAGAGGCAAACTGGGATCTCTGTGCCCTGTAGCCTTCTGGGTGGTGATAGATACCTGTATTAAACAGACTGTAGAACAGCCAGTAAGTGCTTGCTTGTTCCTTATTTACTGGATACTTTAATTTAGAAAAAATTTTATTGTTCTGAGCTTACAGCTGAAAATGCACAGAGCTGTGCTATAGCACACAAAATGCTGTATAATACTATGTGCTGTGAACATTGGGCACATGGTGTTAGTGAACACTTTGTCTTCAGTCTTCCCACCCCAAGATCCCAGCCAGTTAAAAGGGAATAGGGGTTTCCCGGGTGTGGTGGCCATGGGATGGTTGGTGCTGCACTGGTGGGGCAGGGAGGTTGCAGAATGAGCAGAAAAACATTTCAGTGATGCTCTGTGGGTAAGTACCTTACACTAAATGATCTAGTGACCAAAAAAGAAAAACAAATATTAGTCTAGAACGTGAAGTATGTACTGACCAAGGCCAAATACAAATTGTCTGTGTTAAGTTGATTTTGCAGTTCCCTGGATTTCACGTGCTTGCAGCTGCAATATTCCATTTCTATCATTACTGCATGTGTAATCTATAACCTTCATCTAAGAAACATGACTTATTAATTTATCATTAACAAGGGGAAGACAAGTGATAGTATGAAGTGTGCCAGCTCTTCTCTCAAAGTTTTCAAGTGTCTGACTGCTTGTAGATGCCATCTCCATAGTACTGTCAGGTTACTCTGTAATGACCAGATCTTGCAGCGTATACTAAGTGTATGGATTTTTCTATCAGTTACTGCCGTGGCACTCAAAGTTACAACCTTTCTCTAATTAACGCTCCTTGTACTGTTGTGAGGTGCATGCTTACTGTGGTTGGTGACACTGTTGGTTTTAGCTGAAATTTAAATGGCAATAGAGACCATGCTCAAAGTGTGGGAAGCATTTGTACAAATTGGCACCCGCCGGAACGTGTAAATATTCATGTGTGCCCTGTTTTCAGTAGCGTTGAGGAGGATCGTGGGAATGTGCGGAGTTGGCGGCAGTGGGGTGTCCAGTGGCAGAACTGGTGGCTGTGGAACCGTCTGGATGCGGCCATGCCCGGCTCAGGGCGGCCCCGGCCTCTCCTCACGGGTGCCCGGGCAGCCCGCACCGCTAACACCAACCCGACTGGCAAAATTACTCTTCTTTGTTTCCAATACAAACTTAATTCTCGTTTATCTTCTTCGCCAATTAATTGGCCGTTAGATGACAATTGTGTCGTGAACTTGCAGTATGGCTGTGAAGCAAACAGATGCTTTTCCAGGGCCTAGAAAGGTATTCCCTGTTCTTCCTGCTACGTTGAAATAATCATTTCTCAGCATTAGAAACTGAGAAATTAGGAGAGAGAGTTTCTCAGACTCCAGAAATACTTGGTGACAGTGACAGCCCAGTACATGGGATGTGCCTTCTCTTTTGAGAATGGATTTGAATAACTCCTAACTTTAATTTCCTTTTTTAAAGACAGTTTTTCATCGTTTTACATCTCTACCCTGCAAATGGCTACATGAGAAGATGTGATACCAGCAGCGCAATGAGAGGAAAGCTCTAGATTTGGTATTAGGAACAATTTCTTCCCGGAAAGGGCTGTTGGGCACTGGAACAGGCTGCCCGGGGCAGTGATGGAGTCACCGTCCCTGGAGGGGTTTAAGAGCCATGGAGATGTGACACCTGGGGACATGGATTAGTGGGGGACAGCTCCCTATACTCAGTTTTAAATGCCTGTAGAAGATGGTTTTTCTGGAGGATTAAAACGTGATCCTACACATCCAGTTGCCAGTTTTTATACGAGCCTGACTGGAGGCAGATTTTGCCTCTCACAAATTACTTATTGTTCTTTCTCGTGGTAGATTATCAGTGTTTGTATCTCAGTGTAACCTGATGCTGCTCTTAGGAATGTTTCTGTTCCAAATTCAGCAGTCCTGAAATAGTGATATACTAACAGGAAAGGTATAAAAGAATTAGCAATTATAAGCAAATAATTTAAATGGCACAGAATTACCAAAGCAGGAGGTATGTAATAGAAATGTAATTTGCATTGAGGCATAGGTTGATAGGATTGCACAAAAGAAAGTAAGCATAATAGTGAAAATAAGGAGATTATGAAAGTAAAGACTGCATTCCAACCCCTAATTAGTGAGGTTATCTGGATTTCAGCTTTTGCATTTGCGAATTAAAAGCACTGGGTTTTTTACCGTTGATTCATATTCTTAGGAGATCTTATGCTGTGATTCTGGCCTTAAAGATTTTACATGATACTAATGTACAATGTGTATCGAATTCTTTGTCTTATTTAAATAATTGATGCTTTATGGAAAGCTGTTGGCCTGAAATACAATTATGCCTATTCATTTCCAGGGAGATAGACCTCAGCAGTTAAGTAGTGCTAGTACATCAAGCTTCTTTTTTAACCAAAAAATAAGTACCATTAATTTAAATTTAGTGAAAGCAATAGATAAAGATGGCAGTGTTAAATACTCTCAGTGTTAAAAGAAAATGGCTTAAAAGTTGCATATGCAACAATGGAAAGCATTGGGTTTTCTTTATGGGTTTTTGTATGTATTTGTGAAATATTTGGCTTTAGTGTCAATGGTTTGCTTGCCTGTTCCCACCTCCAGCATGTGGTAGTTTTGTATTTTTTTGAGTGGGTGAGTGTCAACTGTTCAAATTTCTTTGGCAGCATGACCAATCACTTCTTCACCATTATTTCTTACTGTTCAATGTCATAATGAAAGGTGAAATCTATGTTTTTTCCAAGTCATCTTACAAGTAGTTGTGGCTCTACCTGCGTCATTTTATTGACTAGGTGAAATATAAATCAGTTGCTGAGGCTGTGGACATGTTAGATAATTTTTCTTTTCCAAAAATACTTTTGAGGATAATGAAAATTCTGAAGAAAATGTGCGAACCAACAGGTAGGATAAAGTATTACATACTTAGAAAGAAAAGAATAAATTGGCAGAGGAAGCAGCAAGTGGTCTGTAGAGTGGTGACATCTAAGAATACTTTAATTTAAACTTCTTGCAATGAAGATATCTGAAGGAAAAAATGTCTTGATCCAAAGGTTTTGAGGAATACTGTCCAAGGTCATAATGTCTTTTCTTTCTTTAGGACCTGAGTAGAGAGGACGTGGTCCATTCCTACCTGCTAGTTTTGACAGTGTGAAAACTAAACGATTAATCAATCTTCTTGTTTGTGTGTCTACATTTGGAGCAGGAAGGAGGGAAAATGAGAGGCATAAGGAAAGATGTGTCTAGAAGATTATTTTTTACATCCTAGACTGAGTAGATTGTATACACCTTTTTGACAGTTAAGAACTGAGATTAAGTACCAAAATATTTTTAAATCTCTGCTTATTACTAGTATTTTACAGTTCATTTATTCTTAAAGTTAAACTTCTACTTTTTTTTCTTCTTGACAGATGCTTCTTGCTTTTCGTTGCCCAACGCATTGAGAATTCCCTCTCACCTGATGAGCTAAAGACGTGACCCATAACGACTGCAAAGCAGAGCATTGCCGACCCTCCTTTCAGTGAGTAGTCACAACTTCAGTTTATACGTTGTTTTGCTCTGAGGTGTGTTTGTATTGTTGGCCGAAGTGCTTCCATCTATGCTTGAAAAACGCCTAGAAAGATCTCTGCAGGAAAGTGGTTTTGCGGAGGGAAGCAATTTGTCTCAGCACTTTCCTTTACAGAATCTACTTCAGTCTTTTCCATCCCAACCGAATTACCTCAGAATGCTTCACTAAGAGAAATGTGCCTTTTTTGTACCCACCTGGGTTTTCATTTGCTGGAGTTGCCCATCCTGACAAATTCAGGATCAAATGAGGGTGCTAGGAGTTTATTGCTCCTGGCATCAAGAGAAATTTTTCTTCACCAAGTGTGCCTTTTATTCAGATTCTTAACACTACAAAAACTGTTTAGTATAGATGAATGGCTGCGTATCATAACGTTGTAAATCTGTGTATTCTGTAATATATGCTGGGCAAAGAAAAGATAAGCAAAGAGAAGAACCTTCCAAATTTCTTTTCTTTTCTTCGAAGTTCTTTTGTGGTGTCTCTAACTGCTGGACAGAATGCTCACAAGACACCCTGTAATTTAATTAATGTTGCGCATACACAGTGGGAATTCGTTTAATTACATACAGTAACACAGTTATCCCAATGTGTCCAGCAGATGAAGTAGGCTGTCTTGCTTAAGAGTAATTTAAGAGGAAAGGAAATATAAACTTCAGTTGATGGGTTCCTTTTTTTTTTTTCTTTTTTTCATTTTGAGCTTTTTATTCTCTTGTGGATTTTTTTTTTTGTTTTTACTGTTCTAAGTGTATCTATATACCCCATGTAAAAGTTCCTATGTTTCTTGTAAGGGATCTTTGTAGCTCGTCTTCAAATAGTTAAAGAACAGATTGACAAGTACTTCTCATACCAAATTCCTGGAGAACAAACATTAAGTGATAAAAGAGATTGGTCCAGAAGCTCTCGCTTTTGCTCTGTGTCTGAAGTGCAGTTTGTCAGGAAAATGTTGCAGAAGTTGGTCCTCAGTGAAAATTTCAAAACACCTGATAGCTCAATCTCCAAATACCCTGCTGCAGTCTGCTGTAGGTAGGGCTGGTTGGTTTGTTTGCTTTTGATGCCTCTTTTGTTATGAGGGAACCTGAATAATGTTGGGTGATCTCCCAAGGTCAGACAGCAGGTCAGGAGCAAAGCTGAATGTGAAATCACATTCATAAATCCCTGCAGTAATTAAAGTTGAGAATGTGTCCATTTAAACCTCTCAAAACAGTAACTAGATCCTGTAAATGGCTTTTTTGCATTGCTCTGGGAAGTACTGAGGCCAGAAAGGTTTTTCAGATACTGAGGGGAAAAAAATTTGCCATCGTGTGGCTGTGGGAATTTGCTGTGGGTTTGATTTGAGTCGAGATGCATTGTAGGACAAGAGACCGTAATGCTGTGGTGCTTGTGGGGAGCAGAAGTAGTTGCTTAAGAGGATTTCCTCTGATTCCTCCAGCTTAGAGAGGAGTCCTCGCAGACCCCCAGGACGGGGAGGAGCATAAGTACCACAAGAAGGTCACGCACAGTGTATTGCGTCAGCTGGTTTGGAGTTTTGTTTTGGAAGCTTTGGGGTTTTGGGAGATGTTTGGTCTTCACATTCCAGAATGAGTTTTCCTTAGCTGCAGATTTGGGGTTGGGAATTTGTCCTGGGTGCCAATGATACCTCCTTTCAGCCTGTCATAGGCTCTGCTGTTGACTTTGCAGGGTTGAACCAGTACAATCTGTTCTTAATTTCCCTCAGTAGATCTGTGTTCCTGTGGATTTGCTGGTGTGATGAAGAAGTGCCGGTAACTTCTCAATTATTTCTCTTTTGTGTTGTTTGCCCGGCTCTGAGCACTGCCCGTTTCTGCCTTTGGATTTGTTCTTCTTTATACAACTGATGAAGACTCAATGCCAGTTCGCAAACAAATATTGAGACTTATTTCTCTCCATTGTGTCCTTCTCCAACAGCACCTGTGTTATTCAGAGGCCACTGCTGTAACATCAGTGTTTCAGCATACTTGTTAGGTTTACTTTATGTTTTGGGGTTTTATTTATTTTCCTTTCAACAAAGGCTGCTATTATCCCGTCATGGTGGATCAAATCCTTTAGGAAGTAACTACCTTAAAGAAAAAACAAGTTTAACTACTCAAAAACCTCTTGGACTTATCCCCAAGAAGGGATTCAATTTCTTAGCCTTACAGATCTTGACTGTAAATTCCTTTCTTCTATGGGAGTGGGAAGACAACAGCCTCTCAGTCACTGCCGTCCTCAGTGCTCTTAGCCCTGGTCTGGAGGATGCAAAATGTTGTTGCACTTTTAGGGCTGCCACTCTGTATAACGACATATTCGGTATGGTTTGAAGACCTTCTGTAAACTCATATTGGTGTGGTTACTCAAAACTACTTGAGAACATTGCTGAGGCAGCCCTCTTTTTACTGTCAGGCTCATATGCCTCTCCCCATGTTTGATTTGTTACCTTCTAATGATTTTTAAAGGGAACAAAAGTGTACAAAATAAGGCAAAGTGTGCATGGATCTTGTAAGTGACAGCATCTATCACCAACACTAATGCTCTGGTTTTGAGAGATCAAAGACTTGTTTGCGTTATTTCTGCCAAATTCCAGGGCTTCACACACCTTCGTACCCTGTATTGTGCTTTGGCACCTGAAAGGGACCTTCAGTGAGAGCTGACACTAATTTCTAGTGTGCTCTACTGCTTTCCATAAGGGTTTAGTTTGCTGGCTCCTTTCCCCTTTCTAGTGTAGTTCTGTGCTCACAGCCTCGCTCCCCTACACCAAATAAACAAACAGACAAAACCCACAAACCAAACTGCAACCACCAAAAACCAGGCTTCCTGCAAAACCCCAAACTCCACTTCCGTTGAATGGCTTCACTTCCAAGAGATTGCATAGATGTACTACTTCGTATCTTTTAAAGATACAAGATACCATTTTGCTGAAATAGTAGTCAATAGACGTGAGGAAAAAATCTATATTCTCTAAATATGTAGTCTTGTAAACAATTTTAAGTATGCTCTTATCCTTCCCTAAAGCAAATTATTTTCTTGCCGTAGATTTATTTTGTATACTTGTGCTTTTGAATAGTCGTGTTTTTTATTTCCTAAGCAGCAAGCTCACAATCACAACTTGATAAATAAAATATTTGCACTCAGAAGTGGAACAACAGAACCAATGTAACTTCTGCTATTGATTTTGTGTGTGTGTGTGTGTGTGTAGCTATTTTGGCAGCAAAGGCAGAATACTGTCCTGTGTAAGCATAAAACTTACTTAGAGTAAATTACTCTAAATTATAAACTAACCAGTAAGTCAGTATTGCTGCCGTGTTGTTGTCCCATTCCTCACCACTCACATGACACATTTTTATCCCAAATAAGAAACCATGCACTGGAATTTATGTATTTTTTTATGAATACAGTAAAATGGATGCTGCCTGAAATGATCAACAATGGTTCAGCATGATGAAAGAGAAAGGATATATATTCACTTGAAATGGATTGTTGTGAAACAAGTGATGATTACAGAAGTAGAATTAAGGTGTTACCTGTGGTTTTGTAAATTATGCCATATTACCAATTACTTGTTTTACTAAAACATATTTTAGGGAAGAAGAGACACTATTTCTTTACATTTCTGTCTTTGTTATGAAGATAATGGGGTTTAACCTATGTAGTTTTAGGAGCAACTTTAAATGTATCAGGAAGTAAGGCCACACATTGACCTTAGCACTGCAAAAATACTTGTCGGAGGATAAATTTATTTAGCAGCATTTCTTAAGACCCAAGATTTGATTTGGAAAAATAAATGAGACACTGTCATTTCTCAAGCCATGCATGAAAAGATGAGAAATTGAATCCTATTTTGGATAAATTCAGGCCTCTGTCAGATGCATGGAAGATGGGAATAATTCAAGCATAACAGTAGGTCTAGGATGATTTAGGAGAAAAAAAAGGATTACTGTATCTTAAAATATTTTTAGTGTACTTTAGATATGAGTATTCAGTCTGAGAGGCTGTAATGAGAAAAAAACCATACCTGTATAAAAATACAAAATTATCACTGAATGTCAAGTAAGAATGTACTGGCAAAGATAACTAGATGTTTGAAATCCTGGATTTTTGACTGCTTACTATGTAGCGTACAAAATTGAGTGTTGATAAATAGATGCTGATAGTATTTGGTATTTTATAAGGATTCTCTTGGAGATTTTACTAACAATAATCTGCATTCTGTGCCATGAAGCTGTAATTCATATATTTTTCATATGCTTCAGGGGGATATGAGCTTTTGTATAAAAAAAGGCTCAGTGGAGAAAAACAAACCAAAACCAAACCAACCCCAAACCCACCAAAACAAACAAAAAACCCCCAAACAAACAAAAGCAGAGAACACATTTGAGCTTTGACCCTTGATTTTTCGAACTAAGGGCAGGCTTTAATATATGTCATCATTTGAAAAAGAAAACTCATCCTTTTGCTTCTCTGGGAATGTGGAACTGTGGGTGAAAGGGGGAGGGAATGCTGTAGATTTTCAGGCTGACCACGCAAGCTTGAGGGAAATGTGATGCTGACTGAGCGCTTTGTAGGGAGAGGCTGAGCACCAGGAGCTCTGCAGGGGCCGTGTCTGTGCGTGGGGAGAGGAGTCAGAGCCCAGCACAAGTGGTGCTCTGTGAAGGGCGTCTGTGTAACCTGCTATAAGCAGTGGATAAGGGTATCTGACACGAGGGAAAATGTAAAATCCAGATGCAGTGCCCTTGGTAATCTGCCCTTGTTTTATCCGTTCTTTCCTGTACTGAAAACTCAGTACTGGCAATTCTAGATTTTTGTGGAAGCAATTCCACAGTCTTACTGGTGGGATTTCAAAAGCAAT
The DNA here is from genome assembly GCA_013399365.1 of Pampusana beccarii. Lineage (NCBI taxonomy): Eukaryota > Metazoa > Chordata > Aves > Columbiformes > Columbidae > Pampusana > Pampusana beccarii. The sequence continues at coordinate 793,140 of VWYH01006690.1, read as the reverse complement.
ACTGTGTTCTTGAGAATGATTTAGTCCTTCGTGTTTGCTAATGAATCCTGAGCTGAAGTATTTCAGAGCTGCCTTGCGAAAAGGAAAAGGTTCGCAGTCAGCATCCCTCTTGGAAGGAGCCCGCTATTGGTAATTACTTTGTGACTGGAGTTTGAGGTGGTGGGACTGTGTAGGTGTCTGATAAATGTTTGTGGTGGAATAGAGCACACGCTTGAGGAATGAGCGGATAAAGCTGCATTTCAGTTCCATTCATTCCAGTCCAGGCTGGTGCCTTTGCCCTCGTGGACGGCTTATTTTTGTGTATTTAAAGATAAAGGAAAAAATCTTTAAGAGGAGGGAATCTTGTGTAAATATTTTCTTCCAGGTTTTTCCTTTGCTTTTCGTAGAAGTAGCTGGTATAAACTGGTTCACTGGGCTTTGAATGTGTGTTAGAAAATACTCTCCAGTTCTGAATCAGTCTGAAATCAAGTCACAAGTTAACTTCTAGTCAGCAATCTATATCTGCTTAGAAAGGGTCTTCAAATCGGGCTTTATAGCAAGAGAACAGAAGTAATAGAGCTACACTGCCATCACAGTGAGAAATCAAAATTTTCAGCACTTACAGATGTTTTGGTATTGGGAAGAGCTACCACCATCGGAACTCCATCTGACAAATCTTTGTATTTGCCACTGAAGCCAGAACATGAATCAGTTAGAATAAGCCTGAAAACAGGCACGGGTGTCATCCTGGAGATGGCTGCTATTGATTGCAGGAAGGGAGATATTAGAGAGAGCAAGAAGCCTTGCAAGAATAAATCAGTTTTGAGTAATAGGGAGTCCTCCAAGGGTGCTAATAATGCAGTAGAAAAACATGTCAGTAGGGCAGTGGAGAGTGACAGGATTATGCTGCGCTGAAGCAGTGTTGCAATTCCAGTAGGTATATGAGGCAAGATGATGCATAGCACAAATAATTTTTGTTCTGCACTTTTATTCTTGTTTTAAATTTTAAGTCCCGTGCTTGTCGTGGTTTGCTAGTTGTCTTCAAGCTATTATTTATTCTTGGCTTCGCTGTGCCTTATACAAGTTTGTCATTTACATAAACGTTTCTCGTAATTTTAGCATGTTTACAATGACTTGAAGTGGAAAACCGGTATGACTACCATTATCTTACATGGTGTCCTATAGAAAACCAATATATATATCTAGCTTTCAAAGTATGGGTTTCAGCAGAATAGTTTAAAATTATATTTTTTGGTATAAAAACTGAATATAACTAGTTTTGTGTTGCTTGGTTTATTTTTTAACCTAGCACCTGCTCACGTGTTTTACTGGCAAGTGGGTGTAATATTGCCTTTCTGAGCATGTACAGTAAAAGCAGCTTTGCTTCAGCCAGGTCTTTCCTGACCCAGCTTTTCATCGCCCCTGGCAGTCTGGGCCGTGCTTGTTCAACACGGGCTGATTACAGCAATGCCAGCACTGACATTAAAACAAGCTGCCCACTGGTAGAGAGATTTTCTCTTTTACAAGATTGCATCTTTCTTCTTATTTTTTAATATTAGCTTTGTCGTAGCTGCAATGTAGCGTGTTTCACAGACAGTTGAAGTTCCCCTCACTTTAGCAGAAATCTAGGTATTATGCAGATAGCCGCTTTTGACAATAAGCATCTGCAGCTACTCAAGACATAGAGATGCTGGTGTATGTGGCTAGGCAGCTTCATTTTTTATGCCGTGTTGTCCCAGAATAAATATGCAGAATATATTGCAGTAGAACAATCACAATGCAAAAAAAGAAAGAAAGAAAAAAAAAGGAACACAGGGGTGTTTTTTTATAAGATAGCTGGCTGTGCTGCTGGGTATAAAACAAGTAGTTAAATCCAAGTGGAAGGAATTTTCCTTTTTTTTAAAAAAATATTCCAAATATTTGCTTTATCTTTTTTTTTTTTTTTTAATTCCATCTCCTTAGCAACAGAAACATCTGTTTCTTTTTTTCTTAGTCATTACATTCAAAGAAAGTAGCTGCTTCAAAAATAATGAAAGCGATTTCTACGAATTGGGTAGCTATTAATTGTTGCCAAGATGTTTTAGTATAATAATAAGACATGCAACAATTGGCTGTTTTCTCTAATTGAAATATACGTATCTAGTTAACCTGTGCTGGTTAGGTGAGCTATAATCTATCAGCTCTTATAGTGCATTAATTGTGTGATTTTTCTGTGTGACAGAAAAGAGTGAGCTTGACTATTTCTGGTTTATTTAGGAGATATTTAGTATCAATGTGTGGATTGTTGTTACACCTAATGTTTTATTAATTTACAACTTCAAAGCAAGTCAGTGAAGAGTTTGCCTTAAGACAGAGGACTAAATATGCATGGCCTTACAAATATATATTTTTGTACATCAATCTACAATATGAAACAGTATAATTAATTCAAAATATGGACTTTGTTTTATAGTGATGCTTCTTCTCAAATTACTGTATTTTTTTTTCTGTTGATTTTACAACCCAATTTAAAGCTGTTATTTGGTTTCAGAGGGGTTTACTGCTCAGTAATCTTCATCTGTATGGCCAAGAGTGCGTTCCTAAATCACAAGGAATTGGCACATGTGAGATTTAGAAAAAAATGAGCCAGGACTGCAGGATCAGGTTGTGAACTGGTCTCTCTAAGCCGAGAGAAGCAGACTCACCTTTGCGGTGTTGGGAGGGAAGGACCTTTGCTCCTGCCATAGTCTGGAGTGACTGTCATTTAGAGCTAACTGCACATGGATGGAGCTGCATACATGCTTGAAATCTGGTGTGAAAAATGAAACTTATTTCTTGATAGTGTGAACCTACTTATCACATGGAGATTAGTAATAGCATGGGAGGAGAGGAAACGTTCAGATGGGTGAAACTGGAAAGGCTTAAGCTCAACTGGAGCTAAACTAACAAGGGCTAGGAAGAGTAGAAAGGAGGGGTCTTACAAAAATGTATGCTCGTTGCAGAAGGAATTTCTGGGTATTCGTGGGTCCACTGGTGGATGGGAAAAAAAACTTAGTGATGGACACTACGGAAAAAGATTAAGTACGTGCTGCAAGTTTTGCCTTGCTCTTCACAAGCCAAGTCTAGTTGCAGGCCTGTGTGTGTACCGGGTGGTTTGAGGAGGAGAGGTGCAGCCAGACTGACACAAGGCTGATGGTATGTGTTTTGTACATAGTGGCCAGGCTAAGCTCGGGCTCTGGTAAGATCATGATTGTATATGCAAACATGTTGAGCATGAAAATGTAATCAGTAATAGTGTGGATTTACTAGGGGCTACTATTGCTTTACCAATTTGATTACCTTCTACAATGAAAGGAGTAGCAATGTCAGTAATTTTACACATTTTAGTACCAAGTTCTCCTTTCAGTGCACTTGCACACTGGAACCAACTATAGATTTTCTTGGATGCTTCCGCAGAGTGTGTATCTTGTGGTTTTTCTTCTGTGTTTTTTGTTTGTTTGTTTTGTTTGTTTGTGGTGGTGGTGTTTCGTGGGTTTTTTGGTTGGTTTGTTTGGGGCTTTTGTTAATTTTTTTTGGGGGGGGGGCGCGTTGTTTTTGGTGTTGGGGGACATATTATTGCTTGCAATGCTCTCTGGCTATAGCATGTAAACAGCAGGAATTTTACTCCAAGGACCATCAAAACTTTGAATTAGAGAAGGAATAAGTAAAGATTACTGTTACATTGCAACTTTTAATCATATTTATACTCTCCCAGATGCTTTTTTTTTTTTTTTCTTTTTTTTTTTGTCTCTCTTCAACCCTGAAAAAAAATAATTCTGCATGAGACTACTTCTGGCACATGTAGGTGGCAAAAATGGTTTTGAGAAGCTTTACCAAAGAACCATCTGGAGCCTGTATGAGGGCCAAGGACACAGAGAACTTCCTTCATGGAAGAACTGATGGGCTGGGTGGAGCAGCAGCAGCAAAGTATGGCTGTAATCCTTTCACTGGCCACATCAGACGGGTGGGCAGGCTGCCCAAATGCCGTTTCTCTGCGAGTTTTAGACAGCAGGCCATACTCTCATTTCCCCCTTAGGTTGTGCTAAAGCAATAGTGGAAGCCATGTGCATTCAAGTTAGATGTGCAGAGTAGTCCAAAATACAAACATTAAAATATTCCTGATTCCTCAGTAAGTGCACGTTCTTTGTATCCATTGTGTGCTGAAAATGGAGATGGTGAACAGAGCCCCTCAGGGATGAGGTTGGTGTAGGCAGGTAGAGAAAGATGGTTCTGAGAAGGGTGGGAGGGGAGAGGCTGAGTTTTAGTGAAGACGGGCACCATTGGCTGTTGATCCTACTGTAACTTCTGTGGATGGGGAGGAGGGAAGGAGGAAAGGTGTTGCGGGAGGACCTCAGAAGGGAAGGCTTTTGTCAGTTGTGGTCAGGGCCAGTGTTACAAAAATTGCTTCTTGGCCTTTTGGTTAAGATCAAGTGCAGTGTAGTAAAAATGACAGGTGGTGGTGTTGCAGGGAGGAGCCTCACAAAGTACCAAACCCTGGTGCCTTGCTGTGCAGGCAGGGAGACGTCCCAGGTGCCACAATCGCTGTCTGCTTCGCCATAGACAGAGTCTTCTGCCCAGTGCTGGCTGCCGAAGTAGATGGTTATTCCTGCTAGGCGTTGAGTTTATTCAGTTTATTCCGTGTGAAACAAATATTGAGCCTAAAAAATAAGAGTAGCTAAATACTGGCAATCTTACTGCCAATGTCATCTTCTATGAGTATAGTTAGAACAGGTATATGACATCTGTAGTCGTGCATTTCACGTGACCTTGCATGTCCGGTTCGTTAAATTAGCTTCTGACTGTCTTGTAGTGGAACTGTTGGAATAGGGGGCGTCCTCTTGGAAGCGGGAGATGGTTTCAGTTCTTTCATGGCAGCTGCAAATCAGGCAGTGAGGAAACACTTGGTCACTTGGGGAAATTATACAGTCATCAATATGGTTCTTTCCAAGATGCCCTGGTTCTGTAGGAGTGCCTGAAAGTTCATGGCTGCAAGGTACAAAAAGAGTAAGTCGGTTTGAGATAGGAAGAGCGGAATCTTCAGTTACCTGATGCCTTCTCTGCTGACCATCCAACCGTTTAGAATATGAAAGGGATTTGTTTTGTTGCTTCTTCCTCCTTTGCTCCGCACTGGAAGGCAAATTTTCCTTTGACACCAGCTGTCTCGATGTTTCCTGGATATTGGAAAAACCTTACTTACATATTGGTACTCCTTCTAAATAAATCTGTATGATTTCTACAGAGTATTTCAGAATAAATTGCACATTTTCTTTTACATTCTCTCCGTGTTTAGGTTGCATATGCACACTGTCACTGTCCGTAGATTTGCTTACTTGCTTGGGATGGAATTTATAAAGATGAAAATGACTAATTCTTTTATCATTAAAGCAGAGTGAAAAAGTAACACAGGGTAAAAAAGAAATAGCAAACGGTGCTTGACGAAGATAGCCCTCTCAGTAGCGGTGCTTCCACATGTATTTAATGGATATAACCCTTCAAATGCTTCCATAGCAAATGGGTGCCTTTTTAACCTTCTCCGTGAATTACCCCTAAAGGTAATAGCTGATAATCCTGCAGCTCTTCGTGATGTCTGTCCACAAGTTATTTTTAGACAGAGTTCTCATGAAGAATACTTCTTTGATATTCAAAGAATGAATCCCAGGCAGTTTAACGCTAATGTAAGACAGTTTTTCGTGTTTCAACTTTAATTCTGATTTGACTTGAAGTTACTGCAGTTGGTAAGAGAAAGGAGAAAATATACATACAAAGTTAATATTTTTGAAGTAAGTGTTAGAATATAGGTGTCAAAATGTGTACTTTAACTGGACTGATTCTTCAGAATCTCTTTTCTGCTGAACTGTTGTCACAACTGCCTGAAAAATAAGTGAACGTAATTAATATTCATGCAAGGACTGTTTCATCTGTGGTTTGTGTGTGACTTTTTTGGGGTACTGAGAGGGTTGTTTTGGTTATCTTACGGTTGTTTTGGTTTGGTTTCCATTTTTGTTTGTGAAAACTAGCCTAAGAACAATCTGAAGTGCGTGCCTTAAGTTGAATCTAGGTCCTGTCACAGTGGTAGAACAGGTTCTTTGTCTGATGAAGTGACACTTTGCTCCTGTAATAAAAGGAAATATGTCAGCAAGGAAGCAATAAAAGTAATTGTTTTCACATGTTTGGCAGTTAACACTCTAAGACCTCCTACTTATTTTGAGTGTAAATTTTCAGTAAAACTACTGCATAATTTAGAATTACAGAACCCAAATTTACTTAGATATTGATTGTTTCTTTAACCTTACTACAATGGTAATTCATTACTGTGAGAGATCACAATCACACACATCAATATTAATTACTATCTATTCCAGGTATACTCTTAAAAATTACACTATTTAAAAGAAATTATAACACACTTTCCCTGTGGAACCTATTGTTGTATGGAATTCATTGTGTTCTTCAGAGAAGTTGAGAATCTGTGGAAAAAAATACTTTTCATCCACCAAAGGAAATAGGGTATTTGACAACATGCATTTGTCTACAAAATGCGAAGCAATATCTGATGAAATACGCTTTGTCAATAAAATAAATTGCCAAACAAAATGTAATCCTTCCTCAAAATAGTTTAGCCTACACAGTGAAATAAGCTACTTCCACAAAGTGCATTTTATTGCTTGAATTATTTTGATTTGCTGTCTATCAGAATCTGTAGATAAAGTGGGTTTTTTGTCAGACACTGTATGTCAACCTTATTTTATTATATATAGATAAAATACATTTAATTTGAAGGTAGACATTTGATAGGACACCTTAAACTGGTATTGGTTTAGCTGAAATGATAAACCACAGCCATGCCCTGCTCATGGTGGGAGAGGCTCACTTCTCTTCCCAACTCGGCATGTAAAATAGTGCCTCTGTAGTTTGTAATTCAGCTACTGGTGCCGTGACTTGGGTGTGTTTAGTTTTCCTGTGGCGTATAGTTTCTATGAATTGTTCACTGCACTAAAGCACAGTACGTAACTCTTTAGTAAACTGATGCAAATGTCAGCACTTGCTAAAATTGTTATGCTTTGTCAGTTGTGTACTTGCATTACCTATATCCATGTGTGAACCACCGGTCTTCAGCTAAGCCTTTCCCTGACTTTCATGGAGCCATACCAGATTCTTATCTGAGTAAGAAGTTCCAGGGTGAGAAGGGCCATGTCAAAGTTGAACATTAGCTCTTCAGTTTCTAATTCCTTAAAATTGTCGATTAAATGTACTCTTGTATTGATTACTTAATTTTTTTCAATGACAGTTTCCTATTGATCTCAAAAGTTTAAAAAGTTCTTCATTGTTTATATGCAAACCTGCTTTAGCGCTCATGTAGCTGTTAAGAAATATATAATTCTTCTTTGGAAAACGTTGCTAAAAACATAATTCTCTCTAGAGATATAAGAGTCCTGTTGAGATTTTGAACATTAGTATATGTCAGTGTTTGTACTACAGAGCCTGGAGTTCAGTTGCATGACATAATGTTCAGAAAAAAAAGGCTTCAGAATTTCCTATTTCATAGTTCTTGATAAAGTTAAAATCATATATGATGATTCCAAATTTTCATGTAAGTCAATAAAAGTTAAGTTACTTTGAGATTCTCTTTGCATCAACCTTGGAAGTACTAGTTGTGCTGATAAGAAAATGTGCAAATTTTTCAGTCGTAATTTGAAAGAACAGAACCAAAGGTGAAAGCAAAGTCCAAGTCTCCAACCTAGGTTAGGTATCTCCTGAATTAGTGCGATGGAATGTTGTCTTTGTATGACAAAACTTTGTATACAAAATTTCCCAGTTGTTTCAGGAAGAACTACATGAATAGAAACATAGTTTTATCATGTGTTACAAAGTATAAATTACATTTGGTTTAAAATGTTATTTCGTTTACAATAAAATAGAAGCTCTGTAACTACAAAGATGCATGTGTATGTAGAAATGGGCAAACTGGACTATCAGTATTATCTGAATGTGGTTACGAAGTGCATGCCTCCTTCCTTTCCCCTTCAAGCCAGGATGTTTCTGTTGTTAGTGTTATTTGAGTGAAGTATGTCTACCTGAATGACATTATTTATGTGATATTTATTTAGATATTTTAATCTTGATTTGGAGGATATTATTTCTCTTGTGTCTTTTGCTGCCATGTTTTTGAGCTGACATAACAATCATACATTGTAAAATACGCATTAGCTTGGGACATCAGAAAGATTTGACAGAGAGCTCACTTGGCAAGAAGCAGACTGATCTATACGTGATGTGGAGGAGTTGTTTTTCTCTGAATAACTGCATTGCTGAAACGAGACATGAGCCCGACTACCTGAGGATAAGCTTGGATACTTGGGTAAAAGTCAGAGCTGTTGTATCTCTGTTTTAATGTATATCAGGATTGCTCCCTCTTTCCTTGTGTGATTTAATGCAGGAGATCATTATAGGAGCTGTCTGAAGATTAATAGCTGTTTTAGAAGGAATGAGGTAATAGATCCTTAAATGATGTTTTTGAATTATGGACCATTTCGTATTTTATAATATAATATAGCGCAACTAATGAAATACCAATTAAGAAAAATATACTTGGTTTTTGACTAGGTAGTTACTCAATATCAATCCATTCTTTTTGCTTCAGCTTATTAGTGCATCAGGTGTTGCAGAGCTGTGGTGTGAAAGTGGCTTATTTTGATTTCTCTTCTTTGCTTAAATTCTTGGTTGGTCCTGTCATGTTCCTGCTTTCATTGCAGATACTTCCTTAGACACAGATCAAATATCTATCTCTGTTATCGCCTGTGTCTGTGTGGACTTTGAAGACAAACTTCTTACTACTTTCTCATGCAACTTGATGCTTCATTTTCACGTTCACATCTTGCCGTGGACCTGAATCCAGGTTATTCACGTGATGTTGTGTGTTCCTTGAAAGGAAGGGTCCTTTGGAGAGTCACCCATACGTACTTGTTCTAGCTCATTTCTCTCTAGTGGCAGCAGCCAAAGGAAGATGCTTAAGGACTGAAAATCAAGCATATGGGAAAATAAAGAATTAGAGCCACTTAATTGTTAAAACTCAGAGCCTATTGGCATGTAGGGAAATACTACTGGGAGAATGAGGACCGTCTGCAGGTATGGATGTAAGAAATAAGAAGGAACTGTAAAAATGAGTAACTAATGATTAAGATGCAGTTAATACTTCTACTACATATAACGCTAGTTTGGTTACAGATAGGAAGAAGTGAAATGCACTGAAAATAGTTTAGTCTTTTTGAGTTCCTGGAAAATGTTCATTCTGTGCCATAAAAAAATAAGTAAAACTGGATGAAACGGTATAATAGCAGAAATAGTCTAAGTTAGCTTCTGCAGCCCATTACTCGAGTTTAATGCTAAACCTTCGCACTGACACGAAACCCCAGCATTAGGCTTCGCCTTTGGAAAGTTCTCATTAAGGGATGTGCAAAGTAGGCTCACTCTTGCTCATTAAGCCAGTAGGAGGATGTGTACAAGTCATAGCTGTGCTCCTTTTTATGCTGTTGAGTGTACAATTTGCATTCAGCGTTGAAAAAATGATAATTTCAGAAAGCTGCTCCTTGAGTGGTTAGATTACAATTATGCTTCCCACTTAATATATTTTACATATTAAATAACCTGATTTGCATTGTTCTGTATGAGTTCAGAAGATGAGGCTACTAAAAGAAACTAGGATTGAGAAGTTGCTCTTGAGGCATTTTTAGCTGCTGCATATGATAAGGCTTATGAGATGATGTTTTCTGCATCTCTGTCAGCTTCTTCAACCTAAATTTGAATTTGTTCGCTATGTCCACTGGCTTTGATTAAAGGCTGAGAGATTTTGGAGATAACTAATTTCCTGCAAAATGACAGAGAACTTTTAAATGCTTCTATTATGGGGATCCCTCAGGACGGATTTCAAAACGGCTCAGCTCTAGAGAAGCATCCGTCAGTGAATGTACCTTGTAAAGCACACAAATCCGTCACCTCCACCCCCTCAATATCTTTATCATCGTATATATCATCGTATATATCATCATCTTAATCAGCAACTGAATTTCATTAGTTCCGTTGCTCACAGAATTAATAGGTTTTGTTGAGAAATCAATAATGCAAGGTTTCATCATCAGGAGTTTAAACATATATATATATATAGTTTACACATCTTATTGCTAGAAATTGTAATAGAAAATATCTCTAATTATGTTGAGTTTTCATGAAAACATAAGTACTGGGAAACTTAAGTGAAAATGTGTATGGACTTGATAAAATTTAGTGAGGTTGTAACTGTAGATAGTTCTATATGCAGTCTCTGAGGTGGTTTCTTGTAGGCTGTGCTATGTATTTGCACTTAGATGAAGAAATAAAGTATCAAATTCTTCCCCAATATACTGACGTCAATTAGAGATAAACAGTATTTGAGTTTAATTAGTTTTAAGGAAGCCTAATACTTGGAAACTGAAAATGAATATTTCGGTTCTGGTGTTCAGAGTATATAGAAAATGATAGAATTTTCTCCAAGTTATGTTGTATGCTTATCATTTAAGCACTCTAATCATTTTTGAAAGAGGAGGGAAGTGTGCATGTTCATATGGGTACATTTATAAGGTCACATTACACACAGAAAAATGAAGACACTTCAAGAATAAAATGCCCTGCATCAATTTTAAAGATATGTTCCTCAAGTCTTGAAATGGTGAATATTACACTGATTTATACATGCTCCTTTAGTGTTTTTGAGCAGCTGGCTGAAGTGATACAAAGCAATTTTATTTTTCTGTGTGTCTGATGTCATTCTGTGTTAGTGTGGCTGTCTCAAGTCTTTCCCTGTCAGTTGATTCCCTGGAGCAACTGTCTCTTCCACTTGGGTTATTTTCTTTGAAGGAAACGAACCAGCTTATTTCTCAATGCTAACTAGCTAGATCTCTTGGTGATCACTGATAATGTTTTCCATGAATTGCAGTGTTAAGAATTGCTGGTCCTGAGTGTCGTTGCGGAGAGAGAGGGAAAAGCGAGGAGCAGTCGGTGTTGTTTAGTCTTGGTCTCCTGCATCGTCACATCCTGTGCTCTCCTACTGCACCGTCAGCCAGTCCAAACCCCTTTCATGCCACCTCTAGCTAACAAGAGGATAAATTGACTTGTAAATCTTGGTTGCCAAGTGAACTGGGATCTTGCATTTATTTACGAGGTCTAGAAACCACTTTTGTTATTAAATTTCAGTTCAAGTGCGCTGTTGCCGTTCCCTTTGCAGTTCAGGTTTTGCATGTCCTTTTGCATTTGTTGTTGACCTGTCATCTTCAAAGACTGTTTAGGGTGCAGTAAGCCAGTGATGCAGCTGAGATTCCAATGAGCACATTCAGATGAACACTAGCACGATGGAATTAACCATACACGTTTGGCTTGCATTTCTCTGATGTGCAAACACCGGGTTAAATTTGCACAAGTCAATTTTAAGGCTAAAGATACTCCTGTGATTTCCTCACTTCACCTCTCTGTATGGGAATTGTTGGAATTAAATATTATATTATTCATGTTCATAGATTTGTAATGTAAAATGTTTGCTGAAGTGTCTGTCTCTTTCCATTTCTTACACTTACATAGATAACCAATGGGAAAAAAATGAGTTATGGGCATTCCTATGTACTAGCAAAGCATGTAACTGTGTTTTGTGGATAAAACATAACTTGGGTTTTTCTGGTAGTTTGCAGAAAAGCCAGGGTTGTTGAGCAAGCAGAGGTGTTTCTTGGAGTTGCGACTTACAGATTATCAAAAGTTCATTTCAGCTACTAATTAGTTACTGAATTTGTTTATATTACTGGAATAGCAATAACATTTCTAGATGGACTTGTGTCACGTTTTGCGGTTAATTTAAAGAAGGCCCATCCTTGAAGACTTGGTTAGGGACCTGCAAGGGTTTTGTCATTGAAAGATACTGCCTACGTATTTGTATCTGGTTTGTAGTGCATTTCTTATTACCTTTAGTGACAGAGTCAATTCTGTCAGTTAGACGATTCTGTCAGTTTTAGTTTTGAGAAGTGTTTCTCCATACTTCATTATATTGCCTCTTCTTAAAGCCTTTAGTCAGCCCTTTTAATCTGGGCTTGTCACTGTGATGGTTTTGCAGCTTCTTCGGCCGTGACCTGTGGTGACATGGACAAGCTGCTTTAGCACTACAAGCCCAGGTTTGCTCCCCAGTAGTGAGCAAATCATTACATCATGTGGAAAGCATCTTATACTGTAATTTTTGGCGTGAATGTAAAATGCTCTCCTTTCCTGTGACTATGGCATTTTTTTGTCACAAAAGTTGTCAGGAACCGGTGGCCTCAAAGTGATGGAGTTGAGTGCTTTGGTTTGCCGCCCTGTCTGAACAGGCTCCCAGTGCCCGTTGTGGATACAGGAATTAGATGCCACCAAACTGGCACACTGATAACACGTGCCTTTTGAAATTCTCTCCATTTTGTATGTATCATGCTTCAGTTGCTGCAGGTTTTTTAAAAAATTGTCCTGCAGTCTACTTTACATGGCTGCTTTTTTCAAATGACCATTTCTTTTTATTTTCTTTTTTTTTTCCTATGTGACTGTGTATATAGGAAAGAGGCCTAGAGAGCTGTGCCATGTAGCATAATGTATATGGATTCCCCTGACTTCCTTTATTTCTCAACATTGTCAGAATTTATTTGGAAACAGCTGCCAAACCCAGGAATTATAGACAATACAACTGAGACTGAAAACGAAATCTTTTTGGTTCTGACTACACTGGAGTAAAATGATGTGACTGTTTTCTTAATATAAACCTTAACATGTGTGTTGGTATACAGTAGGTTCGTGCTGAAATACTCAGCAGTTGGATTTATTTCTTTTATATCGATATCCTTAATGTAAAATAGTTGGTTAAAAGTTGAGAAAACGTAAAATATTTGACGAATTCAAATGATCCTTGATAGAGCTGGGAGAATTCAGTTCTTGGGAATGGCAACTGCAGTCTTAGTCTGTAATGTAAAAGGAAGAATAATTTGTGAAAGAAAGTAATAATAAATGTTCATTTAATTAGTTTTGCAGAGGAACAAAATATAGGAAAAAATTGACATTAAAAAATGTGATTTTAAATTAAGCTCTAAATGAGAAATGCGGTATTGATAAGTTGAACAAAAGCAACTAAGGAGGATTCAAAAAGCAATGTGTACAATTTATTAGAGTAAAATAGCTTTATGCAAACATGCGTTTTGACAAATTATTTTTAAGTAAGCATTATGAATGCTGCCTTTTTTTTTTAAAGTAATATGCAAGTCTTCATATGGAAGTCAATATATCACCTGGAAAAAGGACCAAATAATCTCCATGCCGTTTTTGACAGAATGAATATAATTGCAGAAAGACTAAAACATAACCTTAAAATTAAGTCAGGAAGCTCGCAATAACAGTTAAACAACCAGAAAAGAAATGGCTTAGCAGAAGGGAAGAACTTAAATACATAGGAATGGTAATAATTAATTCAGCTAACGTAAGGTTGCTCAGTGTATTAGTTTTACATTAATATGAGATTATTCTATACTGCTTAGTACTGTTTGTTTGTTTTTTTATAAAAGAAATCTGCTCTGAGGGAGTTTCATTGACCTTATGTCTGATTTATGGCCTGTTGTAGTCCTTTAAATGTGAGAATGTCCAAGCGGTCTGATGCAAGTCTACAGGTAAGATCTCCAGAAAATATTGTTAAACTAAGCAAGAATTTGCAGTGGTTCATTTCTAAAACACAGAGACAGGCTAGCACATGGTACCACTTTTTCTTAAACCAGTGAAACTTTGAATTTATCTTCCTGGCCTGAATGTTTCAATGCGGAGTGTACAGCAGAATTCTGTTCTACGTGCAAGAGTTATTAGAAGTATGTTCAGTATTTATGATAAATGAGAGCAAAGTCATGCCTAATTCATGCATGTCAATAAGCTCAGATTTTATCCACGATATCAAAATCTAGATTCTCTGGATCACGAAGTAGAAATTATTTCTTAATTTGTGGGGTGGCCTTAAAAGTTCTTGTGAAATTGTTCAGCTTCAAAAGAGGGGAGTAGGAGCGTAAAAGTTTTCAAGTGATGCAATAACTCAGTGTCATCATTCAGGAAGGAATTTCTATTGTTATGGAGATGCAGTATTTTTTTTCATTCTATAAAGCAGATAAAATTTGTATGTCTCAAATGTTGTATCATAATCAGCCTATTGAAATGTACCAAAGAGCATAAGTACGTAACAACACTTGCAGTTCTGGTCCTTGCAGTTGTGGTACGTTGTTGTAAGATAGAAACCGTGTCAATATTTGCTGTGTGTACAGGGAGGCCAGATGTGTCTCTTACTTAGTCCAGTGGTTGACATGTTCAGGTGAAGCATCTCAGTTTGCATCCCTAATTTAGAAAATAAATCTTCCCAACTCAAAATCAGTTTCCTTATAATATGGATAATTAAGTTCACGTCTGCAGGTAACAGATTTTCATCTAAGGCAAGACATTTGTGAATATTGTGAACATAGTAAAAGGAAGCAATGAAATAATGGCTGCCCTATGTAACAGAAGAGAAGGCAGCTTGAGCTCTTGAAAGCAGGAGTTGCGTGAAATAGTTATTGACGTGAATGAGTAATTGATTGATCAGGTAATAACCGTCCTAATTTAAACCTGACAAGGGCATTGATAGTTGATATTGTTAAATATCCTCTAATGAGGCAGAAAGGGGACAAAAGAAATCCTAGAGCTGTGTGAGTATGGTATGAGAGTTGCTTTGATAAACAAATGCAATATGGAATGACTGGGAAACAATAAGAGATGATAAAAGGTACAATTTTCTAGTCGTTTTTCAGACTATAAGCATTATATCTGGCATGTACAATGGAGGAAAATGAGGGAAATTACTGAAGCTAAGAAAACATGGCATTATCCTTTGTTTGCAATGAGTTTGCATGTGCCCTACATTGTTATTACATCCTAATTATTTTAAATAAGCTCTAGAGAAGCATTATGTCATTCCTAAATTTCTTGGGAAGTTTAAGCATCTGGATTGTGTGAATTTTTGGTTGTGTTTTTGTTGTGGTTTTGTTTGTTTTTCTCGCATCAGATATGGGGTTTGCAAATAATTAATAGATTTAACAGACTTTAACAACGCCAGTATGTAATTTCCACTTCTAGGTAAGTTCTTGCATAAATCACACTGGGTTTGTGGAAGAGGTCATGAAAACCCACCAACAAACTGAATTTACAGATGATTTTCTTTCATTATTGTAACTAATTGAAGGCTTAAAAAAGAAGATGTAAGTTACTGCTCTTTTCAATTGTCTAATGTAGCCCTTAAGTATGGGGAAATAAATTTGTGGCTTGTAGTAGTTGTGATAATCGTTGTACTCAAGTAAGGAAGGAACCTTTCACTGATCATGTTAATTATTAACAGCTGCCAAATATGCCTTCTAAAAATGTTCACGAAATTAGTCTATTGTACAAAGTTTCTGTTTTCTGGATTTTCTTTTCTGAAAATAATGTAAAGGAATGTTCAGGTTAAACCCAAATATAATTTCAATTACTATAAAAATGAAGTACTCTATTCCAGACCTTTATGACTAGTCTGTGCTACATCAAAATTTGTGCATAGATGGCAAAAAGAAAAAGAACAGCAGTCCTTGAGATGATCCGGTCTCCTGTTTAGAACGTTTTTTTTGTTTTTGTTTTTTCCCATGTAAATTCTACTTGCTTGAAATTGAAGTTTTATGTGTTTCTAAAATGAACCAAAGGTAAACTATGTTTCTCTAAGACAGAGTAGTCATCATGTTATCACACTATAATTTTTTGTAACTGTTGCTTGAAAAATGAGAATTTTGAATGGTTCTTTTAGGGGTATGCCACTAGAGCTTAATGTAATTAAGAAACATCACTGTGATAGAGATAACACTCTCGGCCATTGTTGTGGCCGTTCCAGAGCTAGAGTATGCTAAAAATAAAGTAGTTACACACCAACATAATGTTCATAGTAGAAAGAATAAATAGGATGGAGGTTGTATGTATGTATAGTATTTTGAACAACTATTTGATAATCGTTAAACTATGCTCTGGCAAAGTTATTTAAGATTTTCATGTGTATCAGAGCTTCATAATTTGGATTACAAGAGTCTTAGTATTTTAGGGGTTTCATTTAGAAATTCGTGTTCAAGAAGTGTGGGATTTTACTGATACGTTTAGGAGGACTTTTATTCCAACTATTTGAAGTCTGATCCATAAAGCAGTGAGTTTCTACTGTGCTAACTTGCATGTGTTCTGTGAATAATCAGGAATAAATGGGAAGTAATCACTGTGTGTATGTGTAGGTCCTTGTAGGATATGAACCTGAAGTGGTTTTTTAGGTCAGTAAAAATACCTGGCAGATAAAGTGCCATTAAAATACTATCGAAGACTTAGAGTGGGCTTTTCATACTTTAGTTTAGATTCCTAGGATGATTTTTGTACAGATAAAGTGATACTGAGTACCCTTAGGGGCTCTCAGTGCGGAGCATAAAGCCAGCTGATGCTTCTCCAGCCAGCTGCCGTTTTCAGAATTGTTGGCCAGATGAACATCCTTTGACTCTTACCCCATTTCAAAGTACACATGGTTGAATAAAAGCTCAAAGATGCTTCTACCAGCTTAAAAACAAGAATACAGTTCTCTTATAAGGTCACATATTACTGTGTGAAAAATCAGCATTGCTGGCACTGTTCTCCTTTCCTCTGTCTTACTTTTGAAGGAGAATTAATGCCAGGTGCATGGTTCGTGCTGGGTTTGTTGCTGCACAGAGGCACCGCACGTGTTCCGTGTGTAGGCAGCAGCGCTAGCGCCACATTCCTTGGTCACTCTGGACCTCGGGCATAAACAAAGTGCTGCCGTGCACACACGAAATGTTTGGGCTGAGCAGCTGGATAGGAAAGAGCTAGTGCGTTTTATTTACTTCTGTGGTTAGACCACGATGGGACGTGGGGGTTTGTATCATCGTTTTATCTGAGCTGTTGCGGTAAAATGAGCTGTGCTTACTTGAGTAGTGTCCAATATGTGTGAATCTTAATAGAAATACTCACGCAAGAGAAAAAGAGGGTGTTCTTAGAAAAGTAAAGCAACTCAAGTGGTGAAACACATGCTCAAATATGCGCGTCATTGGGAATTATTTGAATGAGGAAAAATTTATGGTGAGATATTGGTTATTTCCTTCAGCTCTTGGTCTGAAATGCTTCTCTTTTATCAATGCATTTATTCAGAGATAATGACATCTCTTGAACCAATCAGTTCCTATTGCCAGGAGCACTTAGCTCCTGTTAGCACTCTGTGGAACCATCAGATCAGATCAAGTGAATTAATCTGTGACATGCACAGTAAAGAACAGCAGCATTTATCTTCTCTAAGGTCATCCCTCCCAGCAGCATTCTCAAAGCAGCAGTCTCTTCTCATAGCGGGACTTTTCACTTCATAAGTGACCTTGGTGGCCCATATGTTCCTCCTTTATTTATTTCAGATGTATAGGTTTCAGAGCACTTAATAATGAGGATTGTACAGAAGCTGCATGGAAAAATATTATGGTAGTGATGACATAGCAGAACAGACTGCTAAGAATAGCTAGGACAATTTTTCTTTTTTCTTTTTTCTTTTTTACATTTGGAAAGGAATGTCCTGTTGAAACATGAAATTTTGGAACTGGATGTCATAAAATTCAGGCTATAGAACTGCAACAGTAGGAAGAAAAAATATAAACATTATGAATGTGGTAGAAAACACCGTAAGTGGGTTAGCTGACTTTGAAGGAAGCAAATATACTAGAACTTCTGAAAATAATTATAACCAGTTAAATAGGCAGAATTGACATTAACTTGAAAAGGCCATGGATTTACTGTCTATTCACTAGAAAAAATTTATATTCCTTCTGCTCAGCCTCATAGCTGGGGAGCTGTTGACAGCAGAGGGTGAGAGATGTTTATTTAATTAAGGATGTTTATTCTTGGGTCTTAATATGATGATGCAGTCAGCCCATTCCTGTTTTCCCTGCTTCTGCTCATTCCTTTCTGTCCTCACTCACTTTTAAACTTTGTCAAACTTGCAAGAAGTCAGTCTAAAGAGTGAGTGTCTTAAAGACAGATAAATTCTGCCAGGCTATGGGATAGATGGTCCCATAAGCTTGAGGGAAGACTGGCGTTGTTTTGCTGATTGATGGAATATGGGAAATTTACCAGAATTTCCCTGGGTGTTCTCTTTTCTTCTTCGTACGGTTTTGGTTTGGGTGGCTCTTTAAGGCATCCTCGCTGTGGCTGAGGTTTGGACACGTGGCAGCGCTGGGTCTGTGGTCGTGATTGCCCAAGGTTGGCACCCAGTAGCCTGCAGACTTGCGCGGCCAGTTTGGAACCTGCACGAAGGACTTGCAGACCAAGAGCAAGTCTAAGTGTGTTGGAAATATGTGTAACAACAGTTAAAAACAAGTATTGAGACTGTGCTATAATATATTCTATACATGCAGTGTATATTTCTTTTGGATGATGCTGTGGTAGAAGGGCTTCCTTATCCACAGAAGCTATGGAATGAAATGTATTTTCCTCAGTTACAAGCTCCCATTGGATTTTAATTTTTTTTTTTTTCCCCCCCTCTATTTTTGCTTGCAGTTGTAGCATTTACAAAGTTTCCTTCTCAAAGGAAACGCCTGATTTTTCTGGAGAAGAAAAATTAAGTCTAATGTGATTATCATCATAGGAAAATCTGTGATTATAAAAGTGTTCAGCATAGTTTGTGCTTAATGATTTCCTCGTAATGATTCCTTTAAGAAAAAAAAATGATAAAAAGAACAAAAAAGGAGCTTGCGTGAGTGTGTATAGTTTCAAAGACAGAAATCAAGCTACACTGTAATTTATTTATATCTCCTATATTGCAGAGGATTGAGTTGTAATGTAGCTATTTCATTAAAACTATGCTTTTTGATAGAAATTTTAACATTTGAAAGACAACATCAGAAGATACAAAATTAGAAAATCCTGATGTAAAGTTACTGTTGTTCTTGAGATGCTTTTATGTGTTTGCCTTGATACAGTGAGAGAAAGTAGTGGACTTGACCAGCATCTGTTCTGCCTTTCCTTTTTCTTACAGATCTCATCTGCAGTGTCAGTATCTGTCTTTGTCCTTTGTTCCTTAATTCACATGCTTTACTTCAGTCTGGTGTTTGAAATAGGTGTCTAGTCTTTGTATGTATTTAGTCCTCTTTACTCAGTCAGGAGAAGTTTCACTTTGAATTGTTGCTCTATTTATATGAACCCTGAATGCAATCTGCAGCTGTTACAGAGCCCTACTGCATCTCACTGAAAAATGCACATCTGTGAATATAGGTGAGACTCATGGAGCTCTCTTGACCATTAATGATACCTTATGTGATTGTTTTTATAGGGATACCTATCTATGTAATGATTTAATTGTATTTTTGGTCAAGATCTGTCAGCGAAGTGATTTGCCACTCATGTCAGACATTTGAATACTAGTTTAGTACCTTCTAAGTAGATAATGTCAAAGCAGAAGACTTGCAATCAAGCTGAATTGAACAAATTATCAAAATGAAAATGTCATTAAGTCACTAAGTCAAGGGGCACTTACAATTCAGTTTTTAAAAACAACAACAACAACAAAAAACAAACCAAAAAAACAATGAACCCAGACCGGAAACAAACCCCGCCAAAATTGGAATGGTCAATCCTTGTATCTTGCTGAATTTATTTTTAAAAACATGTTGACATAAATGCACTTGCCCAGAAAGGTTCAAGAAGGAAGTCAAGAAGACTACATAAAGTAAAATAACTTCTTTGTTTGAGCTGCATGTAAAAGAATTCACCCTCACCCGTCTCATCAGGCATTTGCACTTGCAAAATGACTATGTGAATTACTGACCAAAATGACACGAAGTCCTACATTTGGAGTAATATTTATTTTTTTGTTTAAAACATTTTACTACCTTACAGGAGAACATAAGTTTCCCAGTTTCCAATGCTGGACATTGGTGATCGTGGACTCCCAGGAACCCATGACTGCCAGATTTTGAACTCTGTTCTCTGAAAGCAGAACAGATAATCTGCTCTGCCATTTTTCAGGAGAAGCGTATGCACAGCACAAAACCCAGAACGTTGTATCATGGCCAGGGAAGCACAAACTCTTTGCTGACTATATGGCTCTCTGAGGACTTGACTGATTTCCTTTTGAACACATAGACTGCTACACTGCCTGTCACACCATGAATTAACCTACCTTTTCTGAAACTCTTCCAACTGTATTTGTTCCTAGATTGGAGAAGAATTCTGATAAGGGTATGGATTTTGTAACACCTGGCTCCTTCCATGATTCTGAGCTTGTTGGCACTTCTTTAAAAGAAAGATCAAGTAGAAGCCCTGAGGCGCATCCTGCCAAGTCTTTAATGCTGCTGTCTGTCACAATTTGAAGAGCATCCTGACATCCCTTTAAAGTGGGCCATGGAGAGGGTCCCACACCTCCTTCCTAGCGGCACTAGTCGTTCTCACATAGTGACATGCTTCCTCCCTGGCAACAGTGGCTCCTGCTAGCATTAAAAATTTAGCTGGGGCAGTTGCTCTGAATATCTGTGGTCATTTGAACATGACTTTTGAAGCTTCTTTTACCTCATGATTCAAGAACCAAAAAGCATCTCTATTATCCTGACAGAATGCAAAAGGTACTTATCTTGGCATTTAGCTTGAGTCCCAAGTCAGTCATCATATAGGATCTTCTGCTGGGTATTTTCATTAATGAACCTTTTATTGCATCTCTTCCAATCCTGAAGACCGTTGAGGACTGTCAGGTTGCCAGTTTGCTCACCTGCAAACAGAATTTTGTTGGGTAATGAGCTACCTACTGTAATCTCACTCTCTGAGAGCCACTACTGTCATTTTCTGTAATAAAACACAATATAGAAGCCTGTGACCCAAAGCTACAGCCTGGGATGTCTGGGTGGCAAGAGGGGACAGAGTCATTGAAGTTTACTCAGGTTAGTGTATCGGTGGTGTTCTGTAGTCTGGGTCAGGTGATTCCTTGTGTCTCAGTTTCTGTATTGAGGCAGATCTCTCACTCAGATGAAAAAATAAGTGTTTAACATAGGACTGTAGATTTTGGAAAGGCCTGGATTAATCTGTATTTTTTAAATATGAAGCTCTACCAAAAAATCAAAACGTTATTGCAGATTTAGTGTCTGAATTGCCAGTCTTCCTATGACTGTCTATCTTATCTGCTTTTCCCTGAGGCATTACCTGAAACCAGCTTGCCGTTCTCCCT
The DNA here is from genome assembly GCA_013399365.1 of Pampusana beccarii. Taxonomy (NCBI): domain Eukaryota; kingdom Metazoa; phylum Chordata; class Aves; order Columbiformes; family Columbidae; genus Pampusana; species Pampusana beccarii. Next base: position 771,839 of record VWYH01006690.1, on the reverse strand, counting down.
TGTCCCTCTGGGTATTGGTGTCCCAAACTCAGACACCTGCAAGGTGGGTGCCGCACCACGGCCCCTGGTTCCCAGGGGTGCTGGGGCAGCGTGAGGCCCTCTGGCTCTGCCAGCTCCTCCTGCTCTCCTGCCTGTCACCCGCTGGCCAGACTTGCCCTAGACAGCCGTCTTTTGAAATCCACAGCCCTGCACTGCATAGGCTGCAGTGGTTAGCAGAGCTTGCAGAGCAACGTTGCATATCCAAGGAAAAATGAACATTTTAAAAGCACTGATAACTAGGAGATGTCTGTTCTCTAAAGCACCACAACTCAGAGGCGTCATTATCCTTTTCTTGACTCAAGCAGTTGCTGTGTTCAAGGTACGTTTTCTCTTTCCAACCTTCCACTCTTTCCTGTCTGAATTCCAAGAGGACATAAGGTAGTGTCTGAAGCTCTGGTAAAACATGTTAGATTTTAAAATTGAGGATAGTATTCTTCCCTAAACTGCTGTGTGGATAGACCAACTTAGGCTTCCCAAGTATTTTAATGTGATATGCATTGCATTTCTATTTTTTTTTTAATGCAAGAAACAGTGAAGGAATAACCTCTGTGGCATAACTAGAGATACAGTTATACTTGCTGTTGTGATATTGGACGGAGAAGTGTAAGTATTGCTTACCTAACAGAAGTTGGCAGACCTGTTGCTGTATATTGTCTGTTTTACTTTAAGTCAAACTGAAAATAAAATTGAGGTATAATGTTTTTCTATAAATGTCCAAATTTCCTAGAAATATGAAGACAAAACTTTGAATTTCAATGGCCTCTTGTTTAAATGTATTTTTTTTTTTATTTGAGAGGAAGGTTTTAGTCTCATTTCTAATTAAAATTACTTTTAAAATATAAATAAAAAGGTACCAAAACCAAAAACAAACCAAACAAACAAGCCTGCATTAAAGGACTTCTCCTCCAGGGAAGAACGTAGGCTGACTTCTTGTAGTCAAACTGATTTTCTAAGGGCCATAAGGCTTTTCTTTATTAATGAAATTAATGTATCAGCTTTATTTCATCAGTTGCCACTCTGTGTCTAAGATTCTCTCATTTTATTAAAGAAATATCTGTGTGTGTGTCATAATTTGACCTGAGCTAGCAATACACCGTGATAGCCGCTTGCTCACTCTCGTCTCACCCCCAAAATAGAGGAGAGAATGGAAAGGGAGAAACTTGGACTGAGATAAACACAGTTTAATAAAATAACAAAATACTAATACACTAGTAGTAAATATATATATATATATGAATGATAGAACATAAAATAAAAGATACTCAGTGCAATTCCTCACAAACTCTGTCCACACCGAGCAGCCGGTCCCAGGAAGCAGCACAAAGCCGTTCCCATTAGAGAGAAAAAAGGAAAAAGGCAGAAAAGGCACAGAGGCCTCTGCAAAACAGCAGGATGGCAAAAGGCCAAAGTAACCAAAGCCCCAAACAGGTCTCCAAGAGCAAAGAGAAGAGCCAGAGAGGGAGACCGGAAGATTCTGACTCTCCTTAAACACGAAGCATGGCACTAATGGGATGGAATACTGTTATTGCTTGGTTTGGATGTCAGTCAGGCTCTGCCCCATCCATGCCAACCTTCCTTGATGCCTCACACCTGTGGGCAGAGCACTCAGAATGTCCTTGGTGCTTGGGCCAGAGCAATTAAAAACATTAACTCTGTCCTGGGGTGTTATCTCTTGTTTTCAGACTAAGTCAAAATAATGACCGTGCTAGCTATGCAAAGGAGAGGCTTCTAACTGCATGAAGAAAATTAACTCATTTTCAGTCAAACCAGCACAGTTTGTGAAGGTTTCCTTGCGTACTTTGTATGCATAGTCACCTAATTTTGTTAGCAGTAACTTTACATAGGAATGTTGAAGAGCATTTTCTTTATTCTTTCTGGAGCATTACAATCAAATGTTAATGTTTGTGTATCATGGATTTTCTCATGCTGGCAAAGATTATTTCTGTATCAGAAAAAATAAAGCCAACCTAATTTCAGGAAACTTGGGTTCTCTTGTTAGACAGAATTACCTTATTTTGATGCCTTCACAATTAAATAACTATATATATAAATGTATATATATGTAGTAAATGTTATTGTAGACACAACATAAACTCATTTTCAATCCTGAAAAAAGGGTTGTATGTGTACGCTGAATGAAGATTTGCTATGTCTCTTTAAGGTTATTGTGGAGAGGAAGAATGTATGAAAATGATTCACCAGGGCTGCTGCTTGTCTCCAGGTTCCTGTAACAGGGAGATGATCTCAATCTGCCTTCATGCTGTTAAAATGATGCATAAGCCTACCAGCATTCTCAAATGATGGAGTATTATTGCAGCCTCTTAAAAGTTGGGCACTGAGATAATTTGGCTGATGTTGGAGAAAGAATGTACCATAACCCCTGTGGCTCAACTTTCATTGAATAAATATGGCATGCTGCTGCTTTTGTTCTCCTTGTGTATGGAAGAACAATTAACATGTCAAAAAAGAAGAATCACAGAATGTTCTGGCTCTTTCCTGTAAAAGTGCAATTCCACACTGAGCTGTGTTTTTGAAGTTATTGAGCAAGATTCAAGGTTTTATCTCCAAAATATCAGAGATAGTCAGTCTTATGCTTCTTATGGAAGGTTATATTACTGAAACTGGGAGGACTGATGAATACCATATTGCTTGAGCACCTGTCATGTGTATTAAGAATAGGACATATTTTTTTATTTCTAGATGTAAACAGGATCTACAATATGATTATGGGAGTAGAGTCACAATTATTTTTGTGCGTGTTTGTGTGTATGTGTGTGTTTAGAGGTAGAAGACAGCTGAGGTCATAGTTTCCTTTTATTTTAAATAATAAAGTATAAATAAGCTTCATCGGTTGTCCATAATAACTCATTGTGTGTATTTGTCAGTAAGCTGAAGATTTCCGTTCTTTTTGGCTGTAGGAGAGATACTAGGAGATATTAAAGCCATTTAAGACTTGATTACAGAATTACCTATTTTCAGGCTCTTGGAATCATACAATCATTTGAGTTGGAAAAGAGCTTTAAGGTCATTGAGTCCAACCATTAAGCCAGTGCTGTCAAATCCACTATGACATTTATGACCTTAACTGATTTTTTTAATGTAGGAAATCATGCCTTTTTGTTGTGTTTTTCCTTTTTTTTGGTCATTGTTGTTAGCCCTTTACCCTTTATTGTTGATGGTATCAGCTTGCTGATATCAAAATAGTGATTGGAAGCTAAATGGTAATGGATGAGAAGCAAACGTAAGTTTATATGAGTTATGCAGAAGGCAAGTGAATTAGGCTGGTTTTCACCATTAGAGCTTCCTTAAAGCAATTTGCAAATAAAATGGTTGTATAACGGCCTATTTAGTAAAAAAAAACAAAAACAAAAAACAAAAAACAAAAAACCAAAAAAACTTAGAATTTGCAAAAAGGCAATAGTAGGTCACAGGCTGCAGTTACTAAATATTTGTTGCGTCTGTAAATAATCTGTGCAAAATGCTAACAATGTCTGATTTAGCAGAACAGCAGCCTTGTAAGACAGTATTTCAAGTAGAGTTCATGCAACTTCATGGCATGTTCTCTTCTTTGATAACACCTTTCTGTCTTGAAGCATGGTTTCTAAATCGTTTAGGAGTTGAAAGGCAGTCTTCAAGATGTTTTTCGCCTTTATTTCTACTTGTGTTTAACAGGAGATCCCTGAGAATCATAATTTCAATAAATCAGAACATAAATTTTAACACTCATGTGATTATATCTATCTTGAGAAAGATTTGTTTCTTCTTAAAGGCTTTCATAGTGCAAGTGCGGTATACGAGTGACTGCAAATTGCCTTTATTTGAGGCTGTACGTTCTATCTTGCTACTGGTGAAGCTGAAGTCCTTAGTGCTGTGAAAAGGTTGAGAGATAGACATGCTCTCAGTTTATATTGTGCTGTCACTGGAAAAATAACCCAAGATAAATATGTGCCTTTGTACTGATAAGAAAGTGTCTATAACATGTACTCAATCTCTAACTTGACTGCTATGATGTACCCTGCTTATTAGGTCTTACCCTTTCTCTGACCTGAATGCAATTCTGAAATCCAATAGTTTTGCTTAAGGTGAATTGGGTAATCCTGAGTTCCTCTGGCAATAACTAACTTCTGTTTTGTGAGGAAGTGTTTCCCATTGTACCATGTTTCACTCTGAGCAAGAAAATGAGATGGTGTAATCATGCTGGATAAAAAATTAGTTCTTTAGTAGCATCCTGGTAGGTTCACGAGCCTCATCCAAACTGTTGTTCTGAAGTCTATACTGAGAACTTCCAACCTCAGAACTGTGCCTCCAAGTGTTGTGCTTTGCAAGAGTCGAGGTTTTGCCTCTTACTTTGTAGATGAATGTAGATTCCCAAGAGCATCCTCTGAAGTCTGATCATAAATTGCTGCCACACTGGATTTCTTGACTTATGGATTTCCCCACCCTTGATTGCTTGGAGGGCAAACCTTGCAGCTGCTGGCACTGATTGGTATCTAAATATAGGGAAATCTTGCTGCAGGAAATTTTGAGACAGATATGATAAAAGATCTTTTATCAGAAAGTGGAAGTTGAAGGTCAGTTTTATGTGGGCCTCTGTAATCTATCTAGCTGCTGCAACTTAGATGAAAGATTAAATTTACCCTTTTCCGCATAGATCACAAGTAATCAGTCTTTGGGTGAGGAGTTAGACCAGATTTGTAGAGTTAGTATTTATCTTTTCACCTTTGATTAAGGTGGGCTGATAAGTAGCATTGTAATTCCTCTGTGATTCAAGCAGTAAGACTGGTGATGACACTTGTCTGTTTTCCCCCTAAGATCTTGCACGGTTGCATGTCACCCAGCGCTCGTGTTTAGCGTGGACCCCTGTGTCGTCTGTTCTCATTCTCCACAAAGCTTCAACTCTGTGTTAGTCAATAATTGACAACTTTTTCCTCAGCATGCCTTTTCCCCTCAGCTGAAGTCACTGCCCTTGCAGCAAATGTCTGTGGGGCTAATGTTGCAGAAATGTTAAGTGTGAACTCATTACCCCGGTGTGATAATTTGACAATGTGTTGTGGCAGGAGAAAATCTTTTGCGCTAGCTCCAGTGGCCATGTTACATCAAGCAAACCATGCCCTTCGTACTGTGGCTGCTTCTCTATGTTTCTGAGGTCTTCTTTTGGAAGCGAGACACCATTTATTCAGAAAGAATAGATGAGAATTAAATCCATATGGTTTGTATATAGAAAACCACAACAGGAGTTACTTCAGCCATGTGACAGCTTGGAAGCTTGTTTACAATTATTCTGTACTTAACCATGGAACATCATCCCATTATTTTTCTTGTACGATGGAAACATAAAAATAAATACACAAGCAAGTAAATATATGAGGACTAGAACCTTCTCATTCCCGGGGACAGGAGGTGTGAAAGCAGTATTTCCTTCTGTTCCCTGCTTTAAGGGACACTTAGAACAGTTCACATCCAGATTTTCAAACACAGAGGCTTTTTCGTTAGGAGCTTTGAAGTGGCTCGCTCTGATGGATCTGTGCAAATTAACCCCTTTCTGGGAAATATAACATAAATCTTACTTGAAGGGTTTAGAATGTAATGTGGGCTGAATTGGTGCTCGGGACAGTTTTGATGTGTGTGGCCTTATGAAAGGGAGCCGTAATCAGAAAGAGGTGCCGACTCTCTGGCAGATGACCAGGATGAGAACTGGACGCTGAGGGTTATGGTGAGCGCTCGGAAGCTTCTACTGCTATAAAAGCAGAAAACCCAGGCACAGGGCTGGGTTTTGGCTTGAATGTTAGAACTTGAAATTTGCTATTATTTGATTAGTAACGGGCTTTAAAACTCTGATACCGGTGATCTGTGTGTTGCTACTGAGGAAAGTAAAGCAAAGTTTAGAAATGTTATTGGAATGTTTTGTGAGACTGTTGGAGAATATTTAAATATGGTCCTTCACTAAATGGTTTGTTTCCTGGCTTTTAAACGTGATTTTTCTTTTTGAAGGACAGAACAGACTATTTCGTATTGTAACTTAAATGTTAGTTCTAGTTAGTTATTTTTTTTCTTTATTATTCAGTTACATGCCTTTTAAAAGTATATTTTGCTTTCTATGCTGTCAGTCCCTAATGCAGTTTCATTTGTTGGAGAGCAAGGTACATTCTGTCTAAAAAGAAGTATAATACCCTCATAATTGAAGTAATAATACAGACCAGAAGAGCAAGATTAATGGAAATTGTGTTGTCCAGGGTTTTTTATGCCACAAATTTCTGTATTTGTCAATTCATATTTTTTTTAGAGAAGTAAAAGGCTTTTCATATTTGCAGGGAAAATGTCTATGTGTCCGTAAGTACATATGCATGAAAACTCAGATAAACTAGTGACAAGCATTGTGAATAAACTTCTAATTAAAGCTTAAAATCAGACAGTCATGAGTGCTACCATTATTGCCTTCACATCGCCTTTTATCTTCCTTTTTTCTTCCTTTTTTTTTTTTTTTTTTTTTTTTTTTTTTTTTAATTTTTTTTTTTTTGGTCCTCTGCCAGAAATGTTTGGTACCTAATAACAGATCTTAATGATTCATTATTAGATAAAACTCTTTCATGTCAATAATGTTTGACAGTTTGTCATGGCTGTGAAGGGAATGCAACCATCTTTGATTCAGTCACAATTTTGATCTGTTTTCTTTTTTGTAATTTTTTCCTAAAACACCATGCAGTCCCTCTGTGTATCTTTTCACCCCCAGGAGCAAATGTTTTGGTGTTCCTTTTTCTGTTCCAAAGATCAATGCCAGAAGCCTGATGCTCATGAGTGTTCCTATTATAGCAAACCAGTATTCACATATACTGCAAGAAAACACTTCAGTAAAGAAGCCAATTTAAGTTTAAAGCTTGCAAAGGGTTGCTACAAACAGCACAGAAAATAATTACAAGTATCGTAAAATTATCCCTTGTTGTGGTTTAACCCCAGCCAGCAACCAAGCCCCACACAGCTGCTCTCTCATTCCTCCCAGGTGGGATGGGAAAGAGAATCAGAAGGGGAAAAGTGAGAGAACTCGTGGGTTGAGATGAAGACAGTTTAATAGGTAAAGCAAAAGCCTCGCACACAAGCAAAGCAAAACAAGGGGTTCATTCACCCTTTCCCTTGGGCAGGTGGGTGTTCAGCCATCTCCAGGAATGCTGGGCTCCGTCACATGTAATGGTTACTTGGGAAGACAAATGACATCACTCCAAACGTTCTCTCTTTCTTCCCCCAGCTTTAGGGGCTGAGCACAACACCATGGGCTGTGGGATCTCCCCTGGCCAGCTGGGCTCAGCTGTCCGCGCTCTGTCCCCTCCCAGCTGCTTGTGCCCCCAGCCATTCACTGTTGGGGGGTGAAGAGCAGAAAAGGCCTTGAGGCTGTGGGAGCCCCGCTCAGCAAGAGCTGAAACATCTCTGTGTTATCAACGCTGTTTCCAGCACAAATCCAAACCACAGCCTCACAGCAGCTACTGTGAAGAAAACTAACTCTATCCCAGCCAAAACCAGCACATCCCTTAATGTGATTTAAACATGCCTTTGTGTCTGTAACAAGTATACATTTAATTTTGATGAGCTACTTGCAAATAAATGAACGAATGCTAGAATCGAGGATTCTTTTTTCAGTCACTTGTGTCAATTGCAGGGTAATTGCTGGTTCTTCAGAGGACTTGTGGGAAAAGCATTGGCGCACTGTCAGCATTTGACTGTGCTTTTTTATTTCCTTACTTTTAAGTACCCGTAATTCAGCCTAAGTTGCAGGCTTTAACTACAAAAATTATTTTATGCTAAAGAGTCACTAAAAGCAAGGTCAAATGATGCTGGGTGGACTAGGTGGAAATGTCAGCTACAACCTGTGTAAAAGCTGAAAAAGAGAATGAAAATAAATGTATGCTGAATAGATCCTCTTACTGCCTGTAGCATGCTTGTGTTGGTAGAGCGAATGCGTTAATCAACATATAAACATGAACTAAAATATATCTTTATTTTTACTAGCTGTTGTGCTGTTATATTAAAGTGATGGTTAATACAGCTAAAAAGAGAAAATCATGCATCTCATCTTTAAATCCAGATCTGTTCCTTGAAGACAGACAGGCTCCTACAGAAGATGTTGAGGTGTTAGGTGCTTGTATACTGCAGTACAGCAAGAGCATTTTGAGTAAAGATTACAAATCTGGGCAGATACTCTTGTTTTAATCTAAGCTATTGTGTGAAGTCGAGGCAGGGGGTGGGCACACTAGTAGAAGACTATAATAAAGTGTCAGCATTAATTATTGTCCCTTCTTTTGTCTGTTTAAGAGTTTAAGACTGACCGTTAATGTTATTTTATTATAGTGTTCTGTGGTTGAATGTTCTGTTGCAAATGCAAGCTGAAATACACTGTGATACAGTATACCCTGGAAGAATTTGAAATTGATGGATAAGCTTGGGTACCCAGAAATAATCTTTCTTCCATTCTGAATTTGAGGAGAATACTGTGAAGTAAGGCCTTCATTAGCTGTTACTTAATTTGAGACAAAATACTGCACTTAATATTTAGTAAATGGAAATGAAGGCGTCTCATGCTGATTGATTTTATTTCCCTCATACATTTTGCCCATTGCTCAAGCTGTGGCATTTTTGATACCAGCTAATTAGGTTCATTCTGTGTAGATGGACAGCCAAAGTGACTCAGCAGGGCAGACTTAAATTACTTCCGTCCATCCTGCCACGCTTGTTAGCAAGTCATGAATATCCTGATATTGTTTTTTTAATTAGTTGGTATGCTTCAGGATTTTCTTCAGAGAAACTGTGAATCATGGGCTAAGAGTTACCCTACAAGGAGGATTTAGATATGTTGAAGGTGATTATCTTTTTCCTTGGAGATATCCTGTATCCTGCTGTTTTGCCTAAAATGTTTTGATAGCTAATACCTACACTGACTCACTGAAGTATGGCAGCTATGTACAAACATTTGCCTTGTGAAGACCAGTAATATAATTAATTTGCCTTAGAATAAATTCTGTATTTCCTAGCTGTTTAAAAAGAGAAACTCTTACGGAGCTGTTAATACTGGAAAACCTTTGAGAACTAGAAACCTTGGGAAGCAGAAAAGGTGCAGAGAATGACAGCGATCATTCTTGTCTCTCTTAGTGACTCCAGGAAAAGAACAGGTTTTATTAGGAACGTAGCTAAATAAATGCATCTCAGGGACAAAACTCGTATGATGTTCTTATATTAAGCATGAACGTAGTTTACATAGACTACTTGTCTTACAAACCAAACAGTAGAAACCATGCTGTTAATTTCTTTCCCAGAAGAGGCTTTTATCATTTTGCATTGTATTTTTCTTTAAAGCTCTTCTAAGGTATTTCCAGTGTCTTGGAAACTAATCATTTGATAGGTGGCAGCTATTCCAAATGAAACACCACTCCAAAAATGTTAGTTTCTACTTACCATTTCTTCCTGGATCTTGACAGCTAACTGGTTATGCTGTTTGCTAAGCAGTCTTTTTGATTCTCCTGGGTTTTACCTTACGTATCAGCTGGATAAAGCAAGCTGTAAGGTGATGCTTTGGTGTCCCAAGAGGCAAGTGTGTGTGGGCAGTGGTGGCACCGGGCAGAGTGCCGGTCTTCAGCCTATGTCCTGCCGGGAAACATCACGTTCTGCTGATGGCATCTTAGTGTACCAGAGAATTTTTCTTTTGAGTGGAAATTGTTATTTTAAATTTTTTTTCCAAGTATGATTCTGTAAATTTCTGAAGCAGATGTGTATAATATTCACCCATATACGCGTACAGCTTGATCTGTTAACCAGCATTTGCATAATGTCTGTAAGTTCAAGGCCTATTTGATGATCTTTTAAGATGATGATGAATTTTATTTTAAACTAAATATAAAGCCACCTTAAACCATGAACAGAAAATACTTAAACTGAAATGCCTGGTACAACAGATTCTGCAGGCATAAAACACGTTTGCGTGGATGCTAGTTTATGTCCACAGGTAGAAATTTCTTTTACAACTTAACATTGTTTGCTTGAAAATATGGGGTTTTTTTCAGTGAAGTTTTTTTTTAAATGTAATTTTTGAGAATTTCTTTCAGTGAAATGTTGACTATTTCCAGAATCCTAGCTTAGAGAAATCCCTACGTAAAGAATCCTCAGTGAAAGCACTTTCTTAAGCATCTCTAGCACACTGGTGGGTACTGTGGGTGCACATCTGCTTCAGAAACCCCCCATTACATGGAACAGACTGGTTTCCTCCAAACTGCTCAACTAATGCATCTTAATTTCATTCATCCTGGGATGTTAAACATCTTTCTTACTCAGGGGTAGATCTTTCTCCTCTTTTTAAGAGGAGACTGGGAAGAGCAAGAGATGTGCACATGAAGCTGCAGTGCAGGTAAAGCTTTAGATAACGTAATTGAATTGCAGATACAGAAATTGAAAAGCCTACTCTGCTATGCATATTTCAGTGGTTTGAAAATATTGCGTTTAGTGTAGATTGAGGAATGTATTTAGGAAATATTAATAGAAAGGTAACTGCAATAACTGCATTTTTTCACTTTATCTCAGCTACATAACCATCGCTGAGTATTATGGTTTTTTTCCCCTCCAAAATTTTTGTTGTTTCGGCAGGATTGATGGAATCTGATGGAATACAGGGTGTTTCAAAAAGATGGACCCAATTTCAAAGCAGTATATTTCACGATGGTAACATGTTACACAAAAATTTACGATCAGTTTAGTTAGTTATCAAGTTGTCTTTTGTAATCCTTTGAAACTCACTGCCCTGCCATTTCAAGTGGTAAGAGTTTCATTGATGGGCAGTTCGTGCTTGCAGAGATACAGTGACTTCAAATTGGGTCCACCTTTTTGAAACACCCCATTGATGGAACTGGGTTATTTGGTTCTGTCCTGGTTTTGTCTGGGACAGAGTTAATTTTCTTCCTAGTAGCTGCTCTAATGCTGTGCATTTGATTTAAAATAAGAATAATGTTGATAATACACTGATGCTTTAGTTGTTGCTAAGCAGTCAAGGACTTTACAGCTTCTCACATTGCCCTGCCTATGAGAAGGTGGGGGGCACTACCAGCTGGGAGGAGACACAGCCAAGGACCAAGGGATATTCCACAGCATGTGGCATCATTATTAACACTGGGGGAAGGAGATGACGGGGGCAGGGGGTGGCAGTGTGACATGTTTGGAGTTACGGCGTTTGTCTTCCCAAGTCACCGTTACGTGTGATGGAGCCCGGCGTTCCTGGAGATGGCTGAACCCTCCTGCCCAAGGGAAGGGGTGAATGAACCCCTTGTTTTGCTTTACTTGTGTGTGAGGCTTTTGCTTTACCTGTTTAACCGTCTTGATCTCAACCCACAAGTTTTCTCACTTTTATGCTTCTGATTCTCTCCCCATCCCACCTGGGAGGAGTGAGTGAGCAGCTGTGTGGGGCTTGGTTGCTGGCTGGGGTTAAACGGCAACAGAAATGGGTTAGATTATCTAAGCAGTGGCTTCCATCTGGCCTTTGAATTTTTCAGCTGATTTTTGTCTTGATTTTAATTGCTTTGTAACAGTTGATAAACTTGGTTGAGCTGAAAATTATTCATATGACCAGAAGGATGTTTTAAGCTTGGAGGTTGTGGGTTGGTTTTTTTTTTTTCTTTTTTTTAATGTCTTGGCTGTATCAGAAATGTCTACCAGAGTTAATGAAGGAAAAGTGAACCTCTACTGCTTATCATATTAATACCGTTTTGGGTTTCCCAAGAGAGAATTTCTCGTTTGTCTCAAGGTGATTTTTTGCGTTGTACTTAAGTTGTCTGAATGATAAATAGTGCCCTAGGTAAGTTGCAGGCTGGATATGTAACAAAAAGTAATATTGCATTTGAAAGTTTTCCGATAAAGTGGAATCCAATTTTGCATTGAAAACTGAAGATGAATTTTAACTTTTTTTTTTTTTTTTCCTGAAATTTCATCAGAGAGTCTGGGCTTCTTAACAAGTAAGATATTATTCATTTAAATCTTAAGTGATTAAGGACTGGTGAGATTATTTTATTTGAATCACTAAAGGTAGAAATGATCCTTCATTTATTTACCTTGTTTTGTAAAGACCTATGCTTATATAAGTACCTATTACATATAGATTTATTTTAGATCTATATACATATGTAAAGATATATTTATATACATTTCATTCTTTATTAGTTTGCACCATTTTAGAGAAACTCAAAAAAGTTTCTTAGCTCAAAATCCAAATAATCTGAGCTAGAATCTAAGACCCATTTGAAGGACACGCCATATGAGTGGCTCACTGTAATCTGGTCTAGAATGCTTACATTTTAAAGGATACAAAGATTTTTATAGTTGATTTTGTTTCTGTATGTTTGTATTTATATTTATAGGACATTTGATAAAGTACCGTTACACAACTGCCTCTTGGTTCCTGTGTTAGTCTTTGTACCAGTGTTTTTTACTGCTTTGCAATGTGCTTCTGTAGGAAGCTGTATGTGTATTAAAAGGTTCCTTTTCTGCTATATGAGCTATGTCATCTCCACCTTTGTATCCTCCGCCTGTCAGACCCTTCATGTCTGACTCAAGTTTAAAACACTTGTCCTAATTTCTGAAACTTTTCTTCTAAGCTGTATTTAAAACTTTATACGGTTTTAGCATCCTCCTCTTTTCTTCTCTGCTGACTTTGTTCCAGTCTTCATCTTATGTCTGACCCACTTAAGTGCCTATGACTTTTTCCATGCTACTACTTATAATTGAAGCTGTTTACTTTGCTTTGTGCCCAAAATACCCCTGTCTCTTCAGATCTTTTTGCAGACAGCAAGAATGCTCTTTACTTATAAGTCAGATATTCTCCTATAGAGATCTTGTCATCAATACAGTGTACTGGCCTCACTAAAATCACCTGCATGCGATTTCTAACAGCCCCGTTTGTGCTGAAATAGGAACTCTTTCGTGTTATATACTTCTATAATACCAAAGAGAGTTTCCATTTGGTAGAATTCCCAGTGATAATATATAGCTCTCTGGCACTGTCCTCTTTTTTTTTTTTTTTTTAAATGCTGCTAAAACTAAAATCATAACCTATTGCATCTGCACTGTGCAATGAAGCTGGGACCTGTGTTCAGAAGGGCTTGCTGAGTGTATGTTTATCTTAATAAAAATCCTCTGTAATTTAACAGATTTTTTTTTTTTTTTAAATGTTATGGCTCTTACTGAAAGGTAGAAACTGTCGGTCAGAAAGAAGAGGGGAATTTTTACACACTTATTCTTGTCTTGTTAGTCCATTACTATGTTTTAGCCCATTCTCCCGGTGGGAAAGTGTGAAGCGTAAGTGCAGGCAACAGAGTTAGGCTGGAATGTCCTGCCGCGATTCACTATCACAAAGGGTAATACCACTTTATTGATCCTTTCCATACGTCTCCCACAATTGTGTTAAGCCTGTAGCTAGTACAACCTTTGCAAAACAAGATCAAGAGATGTGCCTTACCATTTAAGTTGAATACTGGCTTTAAAATAGGATAAAAGGGTATTTCTTAGGTATGACATATTGTTGGCATTTTAGTATATACATGATAAAAAAATCCACAGAGTGGAAGTTTGCCTTTATTAGAATAATTATTTATTTTTGAGCCCTACGTCTGTGGATGCAAGTGATAGGGCCAACTTCACTTTACATAAAGCATAACTTAGAAAAATTATTTTCAACTTTGACCAGATAGCTTTCCTAGAGAGTTGAAATTCCCATTCCTCCCCATTTTCTGTGATACATTACTTAGTCATTATTTCATTATTTGTACTGTAGGGGTACACAAAGTTTGTCTAAGATTTAACAGAAGACTATCAGGCATTTTTTCATAATTTTTTTTTTTTTGGTGTTAATCCCACTTCTCTGCTATACACAATTCCATTGCTGCAGCAGTTCCAAAGTTGCTTATAAATTTTTTCAGTAGCTCTTACTTAGAGCATTAGTACCCCAGGCTTTCAAAAATATGCTGAAGGGCTTTCAGCGTAGTGGTGCAGATTCTTGCTTCAAATGTTCGCCTGTACGTATTGAGAAATATATTCATATGATGGATCTTAATTTCTGCTTTGAAAATCGCCAGAAAAGTGTCAAATGCTATAGATCTAAGTGGTTGCCGATACCTGTTATTCTGTGCCTTTGCGAACTACACATTGGGATGATTGAGGCAGAGCTGGGGTCAGGAAGAATAAAATAGATGAGTGTTGTGTTGAGGTGCTGGTAGTGCTGTTTTGCCATGTCCTCTCCTTGCAGCCAGGTGCCTTATCTCTAGAACCAAGGGCATCTGTCCTGGAAGGTGATTCACGGGCTTTGCTCTGCGGCTGTTGCGTGTGCGCTGTTTGCAGAGCTCTGTGCCAGGGGAAGCTGCTCTCCTGCAGCTTCGCTTTGGCTGTTCAGCCAAGCCTAAGTGCTTTGTGCTAAACTTCCATTTACCTTGAAGTTATTTCAGTGGCTGACTTGAAGAGAACACTCTTCTGAAAAAAGACACCAAAACCAACACAAGCAACATAAAAAGTGCCATGGCCAAACCCGCCCCCTGCCCCCTGAGCCCCTCAAAACAACCGAAAAAACTCCGCCAGACCCCATATCCTAGATACCAGTGTATCTTTATTTCTCCACTTGCTTTTGTAGAATAACGGCACCGCTTGGTATCTCAAGCAATCAGCAGACAAGTATTATGAGACCCGTGTTTTAAGGAAGTTACAGATTTTCTGCATTGACGGTATGGAAGCGAGGATACAAAGGCTGCCAGGAAATAGCAGAGTTGCAAATAAAACTCTGGTCATCTCAGTCAGGACTGTGTTTCTGCTGAAGAATACTTGCCCTGTAGGTGATTTGTCCAGATGAGAAATTCAGCAAATAGTTGGGAAGAAGCCAGTAGGTACCTTTAGACAGCAGTAATAGGAAATCTCTCTCAAGAAATGGTATCTCAACCACCTCTTACTCTGCTTTTCAGGGTGGTTCAGTCTTATACTCTTCTGCATCTAAGTTATAATGAATAACATGAATAAACTTTAAAATCTCTTATATTCAATTTTAGACGTAATGAAAATAGTGAAGGGCACAGATTGTAGTGCAGTGATCCACTGAATACATTGTTTACATAGATTCCTATTCACTGGCAAAGCAATAGGACTGCAATCAGGTAACAGACTGTCATTGAAGTCAGACTTAGCACCATATCCTGTTCTTTTTGCTTCATATGATATAGATATATTATATTTTTAGAGGAAGAATAGTCAAGATTAAATGAGTTGTTATAAAAATCAATATTAAGGGCAAAAAGCAGGTAATTGTATTTTTTTCCATTATTTTGACAGTGAGCAGATTAAAAAAGATCTCTGGTATGTGCATGCCACATTTATGTAACTCAGAGTTTAGAAAATACACTGTATGCCATGAAGTATCTGATAAATAAGAGTAGAATTCTGTATTTACTTACGTAATTTTAACACAAATGTTGAAGTGATGTAGAGAAGTGCTGAGTCGTTTTGAAGCTTCTGATTATCTGGTACAAATGCCATTAATAGTTAAATTAGTACTGAAGTATCTTGCTAATTATTATTATTGTTGTATAGTACGAAAATAATAATGTTAAAAATATGTTTTTCTGTGTTTCAGTAAAGAAAATACATTCTTTACTAAAGTTCTTCATTTTTGTGATCTAGATGGCAGGTCTGATAAATTCTAGTATAATTCATTAAAGTCTGAGGATGAAGCCAGACCTGGAAAGGTGGATTGGAAAGATATTGGCTTGAAATGCAACCCGTACTTGGCAGATAAGTTCCTTGCTAATTTACGTAGTTGAATCTTTATAGAGAGTGGTTGATAGCAAAAGTCCAAACCTGCTTATAAACAGACTGCTAACGAGTGTGGGGACTTCCTGACAAATGTTTCTGAGAATGTTCTCTTTTTTTAGCAGTGTTTAAAAATGACAAATGTCTGTTAACTCTAAGTTTATCTGCCTACCTGTGAAGTGTAATCAAGAATATTTACAGAGGGGAAAAAAGTGACAGAATGTTTGGATGAGTAAATTGCAACTGGAACAGATGTTGCACTTGCTACTGATATATCGAAAAGTTATGGGTAAGCCACTTAATAGCACTGTGCCTGAGAAGTAAAAGTAAATAAATGAAAAACCCACATGCTTTTCGAAGTTACTGAACTATATTGAGACTTTGGATAAATAATCATTATGTGGTAATTTTAACAATAATGATTAAATTGATGCCACTGCATTAAAACCAGTCATACAGTGCAGCATAGTCACAATACAAGAGTACAGCCTCAGAAATACAGGAATTCAGGTTTTAGGGAAAAACTTTTACTGTGCTATAATGTACGTGTTTGGTAATGCACAGTAATGTGCAGTAATTTCTTGATCTCTTAGAAGCTTTGTACTAAGCCATTAATTCTTTTATAGTGTTAGAGAAGCCACACACAAGAATAATTTTGCTAATCCGTGGCTGTAAATTATTCCACCTTGAAGTACTTGGTGTATTGTACATGTGCACATAGAATATACTGCACATCTGGTGTGCCATAGTGGATCTGTGGAAGACGGTAGCTTGGAGAAAGGAGTTGACACCGGAAGTTTTTATCCATCCTATTCTGAAGCACATGGCTTTGCAGAGGCACATCGTCATCCCTCCCAGGTGGGTGAGGGAGGTGCTGCAGTGAAATGTGTCACTCGTGAATGGGCAGATACTGCTGTCAGTCCATTAATCTGCACTTCTGACCTTCTCTGTCCTGGAAAAAAAAAGCTTTCCAAGTGAAGATCGTTGGCCAAGATGAATAATTCCAGCAGACAGAAGGCAGCACGTGCTCTACAAGTTAATCACTTTTCTAAAACAGTTGTTCCACAGCCACCAACAGCGCTTCAACTGCGTGTTTGGAAGTGGTGTGGTTTACTTGGAGCTGTGTTTTGGGTTCGGTGGTGGTGGTGGGTGGGTTTTTGTTTGTTTGGTTGTTTTTTTTAAATTAACACTCGGAACAAAAAGAGTATTAATGATTATCTGATAAATCGAGAGGTGGTAATCGCTGGATAAATGGTATACTTGTGTTTCAGAGAAGCATTCTGAATACTTATTCAGTTCTGAATACTCTGGTTAATTCCAGTTTGTTTTTTTTCCATCTGAATTATTTGTAGCTAGCACAAGTAACATCCGTTTGAGACGTTCCAGTCTATTGTGTATCTATTACACTTTTATATATGAAAAGTGTAGATATAGTAATAATCCTTTAAATTTGTGTAAGGAATATTCTATAGTCATGATACATTGAAAAAATGTTTTGAGTTTTCTGATGTGGTGGCTTTCAGAGGTTATGTGTGGTGTGTATGTGTGTCAAGGACTGCAAAATATATTTAAGGTAAGAGAACTGATGAACGTGTACACTTAAAGCTCATCCTGACCCTGAGTCAAACTGCTTTTGAGATTTGGAGGGGAGAAAAAAAGTTCTGTATTATCATTTTTGCACAGCTTTGCTATTTGGTTCCATTAGGGATTGGAAATGTAGAAATAATATGGAATAGTGGCTGTCAATCTGAGCAAGACCTAGTGGTAGTGGAAATCTCATTAGCCTGTCTATCAGGTGAGATCTAAAACTGAGGTCTTGACCACTTGTGGTCATTAAAGAACTTGCTCACTGTTCACAGGAGTAAAGGTGTTAAATGCAGCGTCTTGGATAAATTCCAACTTGTGAAATTAGATTTGGTCTAAATTCCCTACCGGTTTAATTCTTCGCTTCTTGTTCTTAACTGTAGTACAGTAATGCAGTGAGTTATTAAACAGCTGCTCTGCTCACTTGTATCCTAAGCATGTCTACTCTTCATTGATAGGAAAAGTTTTCTAACAGTGTATGTTATACCTTAATGAAGCTATATAGAAAATAATTATAATCTTAATTGGAAGCTACGGTGTTAAAGTTTTAAAATACAACAACAATTTGCTTATATATTGCCAAAAATATATATGCTGTGTTCATTACTGGCTCTTAATTTTTAAGCCACATCCCACAGGTTAGTAGCAAGCTGTCTAACACTTGGTGTCTTCCAGTAATCTCACACGTTACAGCAGCACTGAAGAATCTTTCCAGTCTTCAGAATAAGGCAGTCAAAAATTATCTTTTTCCCTCCTTTCAACTCCTTAGCCAACGGCAGTTAACTGTGTATGGAAAGTACTAATTCTCAGAGTGCAATCTGCACTCATTCATTCGCATTTCATCAAATATCTAAGGACTTTGCCAGCTTTCATTTTGTAAGTGTTCTCTTTGCATATTGACAAGTCTTATGTAGGGGATGGAGACTTATTCTCTCATCTGCCAGGGACTAGGGGAATAAGAGTACCTTGATTTCATCTTATTCTTTGTTTCTGTCCCTCAGATAAGAAAGATCTATAGGAAATACCAGAAGCAACATATAGTGAAATGGTGGTTTACAAGTGGAAGAGCAGAATTACTGTGTTCAGGACCAAGTGGCGTAACGGTGTCCCTGTATGTGTACAGGGACACTTTTTTCCTGTTATCTTGGTGTGAGGTTTTTGTTTTGTTTTTTTTAAAAAAGCCATATCCTCATTTTTCATACGCTGCCTGTTTCCTACATCCAAGTACTCTTTAGTTTAGACGAGCTCTAGCCTCTGAATTATGCATACTCAGCTTGTCATTCAGGGCAGCACTTAGAACATTTCAATAGAAATTACATCTCTAAGTCCTTTCCTCAAAGATGTATTTCTGGAACATTAGATTGTGCTTTAAAATCCAGTGAGAATATACTATAGAACTAGGAAGGAAACACATAGATAAGTACAAAATTATGTATGAGTATTTATTGTTAGTCGTAATCATTTTGCAACGCTCATATGAATCCAAACTGCTGTTTGGAAATTTTCAGGTGTTTCCTTCTTAATCTTCTTTAGTCTTAAAAGGTCTGCTTAACAACATACGTTGTATAGAACATCTGTTTTTTTTAAAAATATGTATTGTTCCATCTCTGTGTACCTTAGTAACATGGCAAAGCAGTTTAAAAATTAATATTATTAGGAGAGCTATTAAAAATATGCTTTTACAAATCAACTTGACAACTTCATAAAATAATTTTAATTACCCAAATTCTACAGTTAGCAAGTGGAACAGATCTTTACATTGATGATGTGTAGTTTATAAAACTATATGCATTTTCTTCCACTGATCAAGGTAGTCCGGGGGCTTTGTATTGTGGACGATAAGGAGTGCCATTTACCACCAGAACTATGTGTCAGTAGAGTTTTGTCTGTGTTTATGTGTTTGCAGGGTCAGCACTTAAATATATTTCTCTCTGTTTCGGTGAAGCAGAAAACAGTATGAAAACAACTTACTCAACTCTTAAAGGATTTTCAAGTCCTGTCAGGGAAAGCAAAAAAAAAAAGTTATATTTATTTCAGTACTTTGCTTTCTTGTAGTAACTCAAATATTTGCCAATTTGCATACGCAGTTTGGTTTGTGACTTAATTAATACTTTGTCTCATTGATGAATTGTCCGGTAATACCTGTCTCATGTTGATATACGTCACTAGAATGGTAACCAGCTTCTTTGAAAAGAAAGCCACATGCAATAAGAGCCTTATTTCTTTTTTTTTCGAGTTCGTGCATGTCTCACCAGTTCAGTCCAAACATTGTGCAGGTGATGGGAATCAAACAGAAAGGAATCTAGCAAATGTCTTTTTATTAATATTATTACAGGTTGAATTCTGTTAAGGATTTCCATGCTTTTATATGGACACCAGCTTGTTTTCTTCTTTTGACATTGCAGCTTGAGTTATCTTTTGATTTTAACTCTTCATATTTTGAACAAACAGGGGGGAATAGCGTACACTGGGGGTTTGGTGATGAGAAGGAAAAGGTTCAATGGTTCCTTTTCTCCCTTGGCATGGATGGTACTGCGTGTCATGGCAGGTCCTGACCTGTTCACTACCAAAAGTGACAAGCAATTACTGTACTTTTATTATACAGCTGGCTGGCTGCTTGATATGCATCTCAAAGATCCAGATAGGGAAACATCAGTCAGCTCTCCCTAAATGCAGTGACAATTTTACTTTTCTGAGGGGTGAAAAATACACCCCTGAACCTCTGCCCAGTTCGGAATTAATTGTGATGGATCTCAGAGGGCAATTGCAGCCTCCTCTCATAGGTTCAGCTCAGATATTTATGCCTGTATTTTTTTTTATTTAAAACTGATCCATTGTTAGAAAAAATATTTTCTTAGTAATTCTCTTTTCATATTCGATAAGCAAAATAGCAAATAGAGCGCAAGATTTAGGAAGCTGTAGGATATCTAAATCGGTGAAAAATGGACTTACTCAGGCACGTGTTCATTCCCATGCCAGCTACGACTGGGCTGTGCTGGGTTTCAGTCCACAGCTCAAAAAGCTTCTAAGTTACCAAAGGAGCTTTAGTTCTGTGCTTCCAGGAACTGTTGTGTCACTGCTGATGTAAATCGTGTTCTCTACAGCCAGGCAAATGAATATAATGAACATAATTTTTCAGGTAGTCTGTCAGAAACCAGACCTTTTTTTATATTATAGTATTGATTCATTGATTCTTAATAACCATTTCCTGCTATATTTTTGTCCAATTATTTGTTGCAAGGAGAATTTTTTTTTTAATTAAAATTCCAAATTATATCCATAGTTTCTTTGTTTTAGTAAAACAATCTTATTTAAGCTACAGTCTATCTGATCTACAAGCCACAAGTTGAAATCATATTGCCTTCCTGAAATTTATGAATAAAATACTGCTATAGGCAGATTTTTCATATATAAATTGCCAGCACCTGTAAAAGTAGGGATATATGTTGGATGTTTGAAGCAAGCTGGGTTTAAAATGAAAATGCCCTCCAAAACACTAATAATGAAGTCTTTGATATTTTTTATGATGTATGAAGATGATAAATGGCAGTGTTACAATGTAGGAATAGTATTTCCAGTATTTCCAATGCAAAATCATGGAAAGACATTTTTATTAATTTTAAGAAATTTAATTTTGTGTCCAGTTCAGGAAATAATTGACCACATGCGTAGGACAGTGAATACTCCTGCTAGCTTCATCGGGACTATTGATTTAAATTTCGAGAAATATGTAAATTTTTATGTGGTAGCATCCCTAGGCAGAAATAAAATAATTTGGCAATAAATTGCACTTTAAAATGATTTAGGTATTGAATAGCTAAACAAATTTATGAAAACCTAGGAGCTAACTCATTAAGAAAAGTGAGACTAGAGGCAACCCTCCCTAACTGTATTCATGAGTGCCTGGCTGGCAGAACTGGGGGGCTAAAAAACAAAATAGAAGTTTTGTAGGCACCAGGAAAAGTGATTCCTGTGAAACACAGATGGGAAATTACATTCTCCTGCCTTTAATCCTGGTTTGAGTGACCAGATACCATGTGTTGATGATTCCTCATTTATGCCTCATTTGGGTTTAGGGCACATTTTACTTATGTGAGATGTTACAACACCACCTCTTTAAGTACATCAAGCATTAAAGGAAAAATATTGGGATGTAATTTTTGAGACTTTGTTCTTTAATTTTGTTTTGAGTGAGGAATATATTGGTTATAAACAACATGGAAGAACCCTTACCTAAGTCTTCGAGGTGGGAACTGATTACTCAGTAAGCTTTAATAATCTCTTGGAATTTGGCTTCTATTTTACCTTCCTCACAATCAATCTCTTGTATTAATGTGCACATTCCAGTTGCATGTGTCACTCCGCTTGGTGGTCTGTATTGTGTCCCTGCTTGTGGTTTTGCTGTATAACAAATTAAATGTAATTAGTATCCAGTACTTAGGCAGACCTGTGGTTAAATGTGTAAGAAAATGTGTAAGAAAATCTGTCTGTGAACAGGAAATGTCATTAGATTAGTGGTATTCTGTGCTGATGATTTTGGTATTTTTGCAATGCCTGCCTTACTTGAAGTTGCATACTTTGCTGTGAGTGTGTATTCCATATTAACAATTTGTGCTCTTAATGATTTATTTGTAAAATGTACCAGACAGGCCATACAGACAGAATAACTCTAAACTCAGACCTTTATTTCTATTAGTAAATTAAATGAGTTAAATCCCTAAATACTTAGTCCTCTTTGTCTTGTATAGGAGATTGTACTGACTATATAGCCTATTTTTGTGAGCAGTTTGGTTGGTTTGTTCTTCTAGTGTGTCTTTTATTTTTTTTTTTTCCCTGTGTGTGTAAATGTTGGTGCATCATTTGTACATGCCTGTGATACCTGACTGGTCCCTGTTTTATCCTCCTTTCCTTCTGGTTTCTACTGACTCTAAAGATTGAGTAAATTTCAAGTGTAGCTGGATCAGAGTTTTTGAGACACATCAATTATTTTGTGATTAGAAAGTCAATTATAGCTGATGCTTTGCTGCCAGGCCTGTTGGGCTTTGTGCCTTTTCATTGTTAACGTGCTTATGAAATAAAACTAAATGTTCAGAAACTTGTAATTAGGCTTTCTCCTTTATGTTAAACAAGTGTCGCTGTTGCCTTTTAAGGGAGGATGGCATATTGCTCCCTTGGAGGCCCAGTGAAGTGATGGAAGGACTCGCTGGTCAGGAAAAGGAGGATCACCAATTGATATCAGATGTCATAGGGAAGATACCTTTGCAAGACAGAGTCTCATGAACTACTCCAAAAAGGCTTAAAAGAGCCAGACAATGGGAACTGTAAGCTCTCTATATGTTTACAATGAGGTGCATAAAACATAAAGCAATATTGCTTTGTATCGTCACTGTTTTACAAACTACCTTGTCATACCTACCCCGAGCTCCAAGAGAAAGCTTGTGGTCCCAGCTGTCTCATTGATCATATGCCACTAGTCGTTGCAGCACACACAATTGAATTGCTTTTCCCTCAGGAAAACAATGTCTCCAGGTGTGCTAATAATAAAATTAATAGCTTAGAGAAACTGCTTGCCACAGCAGCTGTGGCTCTACAATGAGAGGATCGATTCCAGTGTTTAACTGTCCTAATTCCATAGTGGATACCCGACTCAGTCACCGCTGAGATACGTTCAGTCTCACAGTTAATCAATACGTCCCTGATTTAAAACAAAGACCAAGATGTGGGATTAGAAGTCTTTCTGAATAAAAGGATCTAGGTTAAAACTGTCAACACCCTTCAACTATTATCTTAACATAAAAGTTGGGAGTGCTTTAGCTAGAGCTTCCACAGGAAGTTGCCATGCTACCACTGGAAATATTCTACTCATTTTGTGTAACATTAGCTTGTAAATCTTAGAATGTAAAATGGCACTTAAATCATCTCGAGCTGGCATTTTGTAGAGCTTCATGAATTTTGATTGTGATTGATAATATTACTTTAGTGTGGGTAATGTATGTAGTCATACGCTGTAGTTATTACTCTGTCACGTAGCGCTGCTGTCAGTAGCCACAGATTTGGCTACCAGCAATGTGTCTTGAGGGGCACACATGCTTTTTGTGTTGGATTTTGAGGAGATCTCAATTCTGAATGCTTATAAATGTCAAGGTTTGGCCTGTGTATGAAAGAAAATATGCATTCTTATAGGTTGACAGTAGGAAGTGGAAGAGCATTACGCAGAATTGTGTGGGACAAGGGGCTGAAATTTCAGTGACAGCTTCTTAGTTGCAAAAGGAATGAGAAATTTGTTTAAAATCACAGTGTGTTTTCCAAAGCTTTTTTTTTTTTTTTTAGCCTGTAATTTGGTCTAATGACAGCCATTATTGTTACTTGTCTTGAATATATCCTTAGATGATTACAACTCCAGCACCGCTACCTACCACAACTTAGAACAGTTAGTGCGGGAGGCAGCTGGAAGAGGTCTGAGACATTTCCGTCAGGCATTAAGCCTGGCAGTTCCCTGCAGAGGGAAGATAAATTCTCCTTTCCTCTCCCTCAGATTTCAGCAAAAGGAATCGAAATCAGCTCTCCCTATTGCATTCGATACCACCAGAGGAGTGTGGCTTCATTTGATTCTTTAGAGTTTAGGAAATCTAAGGGTAACTGTTAGAAGAAGTTTGAAAGTGCTGCCCTAATCTGGTGGAAGGCATTGTAGGTAATGGGCAATTGGAGATGATACCAGACCTGAAAAAATAAAAGCGTTAGGGAAGGGAAAGGCTTTGAAAGAAATGCAAGTATTAAAATGCTGATCATAACCTAGAAAAGATGGATGTATGTGATATGAAACAGGTAGAGATACTGCTGTTACTTTCTTTACATCACTTGGTAGAGAGGGCAGGGGAAAAACTGTCCCGTAGCAGAAGTGTAACTGAGCTCTGAGCTATACCATGGTGTCACCTCCCAAAAGACGTCACCACAGCTCCTATACCTCAGCCCCATACTTGGCAGTAATGTGACTTGACAGGGAAAGATGAGAGAAATGAGAAAATCCCTTACATGTTTAAAAGAGGACTTCAGCCACCTCGCATTTACACCAGCAGGTAAAACATCTCTTGTATGGACGGGAAGCGTCACCGCTGAAGAATGCTGTTGCTGCATACTGCACCTCATCTTGGATCTCTTGCTTTTTGTCTCAAGGCTTCGGCCTTTTTTTTGCATTAGTTATTATGACAGACACGGGAGAAGCCTGTGCTTCTATTTTTATCAAGTGTGTTTCAGTGACTTTGCCTCATAATAAATTGCTTTCATGTTTTAGTCTCTTAATGAATGAAGTGACATTCAGAGGTATCTTGGAGTTGTCTCAGGATAAATAGTTCCAAGAGAAGTATCCAGGGCTGTGAGTGGATCACTATCTAGTTGTTTCTTCTTTTCTCCTCTGTGTGCCAGTGTCACATACTTTGTACACAAAGGTTGAGGGCGAGAGATAAAGATAAATTTGTTAAGCAGCAACTAACTTTTTCCTAAATGGGGAGCATGGCCTATTTATGAGGGCAGGCAGAGTCTGCGAATGAGGCTACAGGGAATATTTCTGAGGCTGTTAAGTTTAAATTATTGCTGGGAGCTATTGGTAGGAATGAAAGCAATCCTTTGTGGTTTTGATTGTTTGAATAAATAAGTATGTTAGGAAAAACGTGCTTTGAGATACTCAGATACACTGCTGGACACAGGCTTCCAATAGGGAAGCTCTTAAAGGTGCAAATTGGAGTTTAGTCTGTTGCTCCAATTGCATTTGCAAGTAGTGGGGCTGAGAGTCTGGGTGGCGTTAGGAGATCTGTAGGATTGTGTTCTGGAAGAAGTCAAAGAAATTGTTTTTATCTGAAAAACAGAGTTCAGATGGGAGATAAAAGAAAACATGCTTCTCCTACCATAAAAGGGTGTTGGTCTGAATGAGAAATCTGCGTTAGAGGATAAACTTAGAAGTGCCACTCAAGGAGAATTTTTTTTTTCAGTGGGTGTCATTACAGGTGAAGTTTTTCATTGCTCTATGAAAAAAATTGGATTGCGTTTTCAGTCTTTTCTTAACAGCTGTAAGCATTCAGCTCTTTATTTATTAAAAACTGTAATTTTCAACAGTATGCTTAAAACCACAAGAAAAAAGCTAATGAGTCCTGTCGACACATAAGGATTGAGTATGTCTACTTGTAAATAAGAATCCGTGTGTGGATATAAGTAGGTTTCAAAAAAATTCCAAAAAGCACAGCACAGGGTGTCATACGCGTCTGTAATAAAGCCTGTCAAGCTTGTCATAAATCAAAACCTGAGTTTTCGTTGTGGTTGAGCTGGGCTTAGGCTCCTTGCCCTGGGAGGGAGGGGAGCGAGCTGCAGAGCAGGGGGTCTGGTCTGGGGGTGTCCGGAGGGCCCCTCCAGGCCTTGGTTCCCTCGCTGCTTTGTGTGGAGCGGGGAGAGGAGGAACAGCTGGTGCAGCTGCTGGAGCAAAGCTGTGAGTTCGGGTCTTAGATTTGAAATGTAAAGAAGGCGGCAGCACCGCAGGAAGCTTCTTCCCACTGCCTTCATGGGTCTCTTGTGCCCCCGCTGCATTCCCAGGGCTCAGTCAGGGTGGCAGAGAGGGGCCCCGGCTCGAGAAGGCTCATCCTAAGTTGTCATTTTTCCTATTGTACTGGTGACTTCTGTGCACAGCCAAGAGAAAGAGATGGAGAAGGGGAAGCAAAATTATGTGCTAAAGCTCTGCTGAAGCGCAATAAACTCTCATAAGGGGAAAGGCATGTTTTCTTTAACCCTTAGGCTATCTCCTTGATAAATTTCAAAGTTTCTCTGTGAGCAACAGAGGTGTTAGTACTTCCTAAGTAGCCTGTAAATTGTGAAGCTAAGCCTTGAATTAAGATGTTAAGCTTTGTACAAGTCTTTTTATCAGTCCCTCCTGTAACATGCCAGTATAACTTCCCAAAATGTAAAGTTTTGATTTGTGATGGCATTAAAAAGATAGTGCCACACAAGTGCAGTTCTCTTTTTTTTTTTCTTTTTCCCAATAATTTATTTAACAATAATGTAAGCTTCTTTTGTGATGTGGGAAGGACAAGTGTGTTGTATAAAAATGCATTTCCTTTCATTTATAGGCTTGGGGTTCTAGTAAGAAGGTGTCAGGAATTAATTGTAATCATATTCGAGCTCTCATCTCCTAACATTAATTTAGCAAATAAATGCAGGACAGACAATATTTTCCGTCGTTCCCATAAAATGTGTCTTTGTGTTACTATTCAAAGCATAAATATCTGTAAGCTACAGTTCTAAAACACAGACATGGAAAAGAAATATAGATGTATAATAATTTCTAAGGCTGTGGTCTTTATTATCCTTTTAATGAACAGCTGAATTACACTGCAAGTTTATAAGCCTTCTCTGCATATTTTGCTTTCTTGCACAATGACTGTTTAGTCTCACTTGACCCCAGTGAAATGATATAAGAGGTGAATCTGATTATTAGTTACAACCTGAAATATTATTTGATCAACTTTGTCAGCTTTACTTTTTCCTGTGGGACAGACCCGTGTTCCTGAAAATGGCTGTAATACTTTTATAGGGGGTTGGTTGGTTGGTTGGTTTGTTTGTTTTCCTACATTTTCCAGTGTCGGAGCATCAGAACTTAGGAGAAAGACTATCTTCTCTCCATCCTTATATTTATTTGCCAATTGTTTTACTTTTATTCTTTGATAGCCAAATGCTATTGCTTGATAGCACATCAGAGATTTGTCCATCAAAACCAAAGGATGTGTAATACACACTGTGCTGGCTTACAGGAAAAACAGCAACGCAGACGTGGATGCCTGAATGGCAGAGATCTGAGGTGTTAAGTGACTAGGAAGAGTCTCTTTTAGGCAGTTACAGAAAGTAGAAGTAGTTTTGAAAGAGTAATAAGTAATATTTACGAGATACTAAATGTACGAAAGATAATGGTGACATTTCATTTCATAGATGGATTCCTAAGACTGTAGAACATCAGCATCTTAGGAAGGAAAAATAATTAATCTAAGAGCTCTAGGTCACAAATGTGACATAAACCCTCTCTCTGTCATTAATAACAGGTGATGTCAATCACTTCTCTCATGCAAATAATCACTATAAATAGAGCAATTACTACATAAGCAGTCAATTATGAACTGTTGTCTTGTGGAAAGAAAATCTCAGTATATCGGCTTACTGCCGTTTCCAGAAAGGGTTTAGCCTTTTACCAAAAAAAATAAATAAGCAATTATGATGCAGTGTGAAAGATCTAGAAAAGCTGCTAAAAGGGAAAAAAGAAAGCGGTGTTGCTTTCTCTTGCGCAGGAGTTAGAAAGTTCAGCGTTCCTTAGCAGAGTTCTGTTTCTTTCTAAGATTATTTAGATTGAGATGCTAGATTGAAATTAAGATCCTTTGTCTTCGCAGGGCCACAGGGGCCCCAATTACTCTTTGACTAGTGAGAGGAAAAGAGTTTTTTGAGAAAAATGTTCACAGCTGCAGTTTAGTTCCTCAAGCACTGGTTCAGCAGGGTGGCACACACCAGGCACTACAGCTCTTCAGCAGATGGGGATTGTTTACAAACCTTTTTTCATTTTTTTTTCCCTCTTGTTCCTGAGTAACTCTCCGTGTGCGACTTAAAATAATTCAGGCAGGTATTAAAGTTACTGAGTGACGAGCCACAGTTGCAGCAATTAACGTTCTTATATGTAAATGTTAACGTGATGCACCAAAATAGAACCGCCCTCTCTATTATTTAGCTTTTCTACAGATCACATTGTTGCGGTGGTTTGGTAGTGTCGTTGTAAGCAGTTCTTACTGTGTTGCAGTGACATAATTAGTTTATGCACTTCGTGTTGTAGAATTAGAAATAATTGATATGTGTATTTGAAACACTCCGACTGTGATTGTAGAAGATTCGTTAGGTATCTTTGGACACCAGAGTGTCCATGTTCTGCACTAGAAAAACTCAAACAAAAGTTTCGAATCGTAAAACGTGGAGTGATGTTCAGATCTGGGAAAGATGAAGAAATGTGATATGAGTACTACAACATGCAATTAACCTCCTAGAAATAAGTTGTAAGGTCAGTTAGACCAGAGAACTAGTTACATGGGCTGGCAATGGAAGCAATGACATGGGGTGTGTTTGTCACTCGACTCAAGAACTTTTGAACAAGTTTACTTCTGGTAGCGGGGGAGCAGCCGCCTGTCCTCTACTTTCATCTATAAGTCTCCGTGCTGTGATTGTGAGGCCTGTAAATTGGCTATTCTGCTTTTTTTTATTGAGTTAAGACTCTGTACATCGCAGTTGATACTCTGTAATGAATACAGTAAGTGTATGTGCATCATTAGTAAAATCTGGGAAGAAATATTTGGTACCTCTTCATACATAATCAGTGATTCTCAGGTCTTTAACAGTCTGTTTCACAGTAAAAACAAATATGTTGTTCTTGTATTAATATTAAGAGCTCCTCTGTATCCCCCTTTGAATGTGTGTTTAAATGCAGAAGAAATCCTCACTGTGTTATTTACATCCACTGTGTAATATATAAGCAGTACTCACTTTTGAAGAAGCTGAATTTAACTGACATTGTATGTTATTGTAATTACTGTAGTCGCAACAATACTGCAACTTTTCTTAACGGCTTTCTGTCATTGATGCTTTTTGAACAGGCTGACTTATCTTAATTAGGAAAGCTTTTTTGAATTGTAGTTGAAGAGACTGTGTGAACTGAACAAGTTTTCCTTCTGGAAATAGTCGTTGTACAAAGTGACAGACGTTCCCAAAATTCTTGTGTAGGAAAAGCTGTGTAACCCTTGATCATTTGTGATAGCTAAAAACAATTATAACTACTCAGTGGTGAACATGTAACTTGTTAAAAGCAGTAGCATTTAAAAGGGCCAAATGATTAGAAGTGAGCTCTTTGGTCAGAAACATCTTGAGACTAAAACAGGCTTTAAAAGCACGCACCTCAAACACTGCACCTGAGCTGCAGGTAAA
Source organism: Pampusana beccarii (assembly GCA_013399365.1). NCBI lineage: Eukaryota > Metazoa > Chordata > Aves > Columbiformes > Columbidae > Pampusana > Pampusana beccarii. The sequence continues at coordinate 742,418 of VWYH01006690.1, read as the reverse complement.
CAGCGCGGTCAGAACCTACACAGAGGTTACAAACTGTGTAATCCCAGAGAACGGGGCTGTAGGACTGCAGGATGGAAACAAAGGCTGGCTCCTCATTTGTGAGCTGTTGCATATAATACTGCTGTTCTAGAACACAGGTTTATGGATAGGAAATTTAATTTAGAGACCTTGTATGTATAAGGAATATAGCTCTCAGGAGGTGAAACTAAATGGAAAAAAAAGAGATCTGTTTGTTGTTTAAATTACTATTCAAAATGTTCGAGTTGGTTGTTTCGAAAAATGCCTGAAGTGAATCAGATACAGCGAAGGAATCTTTGGGGTTTAATTACGCAGTACTGCCACCTAGCCTCAGCTCGCAGCCTTGGATGTGTTTGTAGATTTACAACTTTATCACTCTCAGGCTTTACTTCAATTTATTTTTCTGTTGAACTTTGTTGTGAGCTTTGAGAGTATAAATGTCTACGCTGAAAAGAGACATTTCTTACATAGTAAACCTCAAATATTAATGTGAAAAGCTTCTTAATTCAAATAAATGGAAACGGGAGTAGTAAAAGCTTTTGTGTTAAATAGACATAATAATATTACAGCTAATATTAATGGTTTCCAGATTTGTCTCACTAGATGCCGTGTTGATAAGTGTTACTATTTCAGCAGCTCTCGAAACAAAAATGTTGCATTTTCCATTAGTGATATCCTTCCAAAATCAAGCAGAAAAATGGAAAATGAAGATATCTCCTCATGTTTTTAGTGCACATACCCCAGTTTTACATGTTTCTAAAAAGAAAAATGTCCATGGGATGGTAATAAACAGGGTCACAGTAATCAAGACATGAGTGATTCTGTATATGGCAGCAACTGGATGTTTTATATTTTGAAATTTGTGAGATTTGTTCAGATATTTCATGCTGCCATTCAGGGGAAGTACCAGCTTTCTTAGCTATATTCCTTTAGTGTAGCACAGTGTGAAGTCTTCCATCGGATTGCTCTCAAGTGTAGTGTGAAGTTAACCAATCAAAAAGCTACTTTACCTTAATAACCTTCTAGTGCTTTGTTCTATTTTATTTAATTTTATACTAAATCAAAGAAATACCAAAATATTACATTTAGATTGATGCTGTATTTAACAAGTCCTTTATAGGATGTAATACCAAGTGGTAATCAATAGACATGCCAGAATAACTTCCAATACAACCTTGTAGAGTTTTTTAAATTAATTCTTATTAAAATTATTGACTTGTTGTGACTTACTGGGGTTGCAACTGGAGCAGTTTTTCATCCTAATTAGAAGGTTAGGTTCCACTGCTCAAACTGCAGATAATTGTGTAATGATTGTCATCTTGAAACATAAAAATCAATGTGAGATACTATCAAAATCTGATGACTCTCACAAACTATGGAAATTATTCTGGTTTTAAAAACACTGCTAAATAGTGTTTCCTTTTATTCTTTATAACATATTCAAGCACAGCTACTCAAGAGAATGTCTATTAACATAAAGCAAATATCAAGTGGTGCTCAGATAGTTAGGGCCACCTCTTAATCTGTGGTATAATTTACAAATATTTTAGGGGAGATATGTAGTAGACTTACTATGTTATAGAATTTAAAATAAAATACCTTATTGCAAACTAGATAGCAGGATTATACTGTAGTTAACCCTGGGCTTTTTCTTTTTTTCGTGGTCAGTTTTATTTGTTTATGCAATAAAGAAACTGGCATGCGAAGGTAATGACCACACACATGCCTGTATATTTCCTTCACTGGTAACATCATGAGAACTGGAAAATTTTAGGTCATTCTATAGATACGTATTCAATCTTTTACTGTTTCATGCTGCTATTTCAAGGGGCAAAAGTAAGAGACACAAAGAAAAAAAAATGTGAGTTGTCACTGGGGCTGTGCATCACTCAGAGGTTATTTATAGTGAGTTTGGTTTTAATATTTGATGTACACAGACCTTTCCATCTCAGTCAGGTGTAAATCTGAAAACCTGCTCTACTATAATTGCCTTTGGAGGTCTATGGGAGGCTCTAAAGCCTCCCATAGATTCTGAAAATAATCTGAAGAGAGTATTTTCTATCTATGAAGATTAAAAATCCATCAAGTAATAACAAACTTGAAGGTTTTTTTACTAAAACTAACCAGAATATGTGCTTGTAGAAATAAATATCCAAATACATGACATGTGCAGTTGCAAAAGTGAACAACATACATGCTCTTTGATTAGTCCATTATGAATTATTATCTAGTTTTCCATTCTATCTGCCCTGTCTGCAGATTTTATTCTCCCATCTTCTTCTGTACCATAATTTTTAAAAAGTGTTCTGCATTTCAGTGTTTGCGTATGTTGTGTGTAAGGGAAAACGAGGAGCAAACCCTTTGGATCTGGAAGAAAATTAAGCTAAATCTTGCATGTGAATATTCAGCAAGTTGACTCCGTGTTGGTCCTTGTCTCCTTGAAAGTACCTTGAAGCAACTACTTTCGAGCTTTTCAATGAAGCACTACAAGTTTGGGGTCCGAATCTTACATGTTATTTTGTGTTTCCTCTTCGTCTACTTACACAGGGAATTGCTGGCAGTTCTTTGTAATGGTCTTTTAGAAGAACGTACGATTTTAGAGATAAAAAGCACAGAAACACAGAGAGGTTGAGGTTGGAAGGGATCTCTGGAGGTCATGTTGCCCAACCTCCCAGATTATTTAAGACTTCTCAGTTTTCTTCTTTTCTTTTTGAAGACTTTCTATTAAAAAAAAAAAAAAGTAGTCCATGCCTTTTGCAAGCATATTCAAGTCCCTACATGATCAAGTATGGGTTCTAGTTGGACTCAAAATGACCAATTGAAAGTGATTGTTCATCCAGCAGGTAGCCTGGGCTGTGAGCCTCTGGGCCAACACAGAGGAGACTAAAACGTACTGTCAACTTGAGTTACCTCACCCGGCTTTGAGTAAATCCTGAGCTAAAAAGACTGAGTTTGAATATATCAGACCTACATCCTCTCTTTTTTCTTTTCCCTGTGTTTCCCCTTGCTGCTACCCTTGCTCAGACATTTAGAATCAGCTGATATGTAACTCTGTACTGTGATCAGTTGACTGAAATTCTAAATGGTGTATTTAAATTCTAATGCAAAGCTATTTTTGACAAAACCAAAACTTTTACTGGTATGCAACTTAGTGTTTTCACTGTAAAAAGATTTTTCAAAATGATGATGCTGACCCCGTTTGGGGGCAGAAACAGGCAGGATTCTCAGCTGATGCAAATCAACATATCTCCATCAACTCAGTGGAGGTGAAGTGATTTATAGGAGCTGCAGAGCTCGTAATCATCATTATCTTTGTGTGAAGAAGATAAAACGGGCTCTGAAGATCTACACAATAGATTATGATATTATTTGAAAAGTGTTTATTAACCTTCTGCTGTTAAACAGAAAGTAGCTCCTGGCATCCCTTGTAAGAAAGGGTAAGATGTATAACACTTGAAAAGAAAATAAAGCTTTGGCCTTCTCGTTAACATTACTTATAGCTCGAAACAGCTACGCCCATGGCTTGTAGGCTTTTGAAAACACGGCCTTGTGTCCACATTTGGATTCAGACCTGCACACTGCTTGTGTTAACTCACATGTCAGTAATTCTTTGAATTGCTTGGATGATGGCACAGAATTCGTTGGAAGAAAGCCTCCTCTATCAGCATTAATGCCACATTCCAAAATTTAGGTCTTATTAAATTCTGTCTAATACAAAACAAGGAGAATTGTGACTGCAGTAATTAAACTCACATTAACTAGCACAGCCTGCTTTTCTCTATTATAGTGTCAAATTCAATCCTCAGTGTGAAAACAAAGCAAAACATAATTTTAGTTAAATGTTTGTTGAATAAGAAAAGAAATATTTTCATTTGTAGACTCTTTAGAAACAATTAAGCATTAGCTCTGTCAAATACTGAATTATAAATGAATTCAGTTTAAAGTATGTGAACCATACATTCTTTGAAATTTGCCTGAAAAGACTCATTATAAAACTAATGCTGGGAAAAAGCACTCCTTTTCAGACTGGGTAAAGCACCTGAATATTTTTAGGAAGTGGCTGCACGCATTTTGAAAGAATTCTAGTAACGCCTAAAAACCTTCCCAAGTACCTTGTAACCAGTAAATTTCATATTCGGCACATCTGTTATTATAGACGACTTGCAGTAATAATCAGATTGGTTAACTATACTGTGTTGTTGTTTGTTTTTTAAGATTGATTTTAATGCTTTTATTGATTTGAGGCAGATAAACTCAATTGTGCATGAAATCTTATTTATTTGGGGACAAAAGGGAATTTAGTCTTGGTAGAAAAAGCTTACCTTCCAGGGATGAAAAGTCTTTAGACTTCACTTTTAAAGGCGTGTTCGGCATACTGAAAAATTCGTAATTTTGGTCAGCATTACTTATCAGATATAGAGTTTGGTCTGTTGTGCGTTTTGGATCCAGGACAACAGTTACAAGTATTATTGAAATGTACTGCAGATGCGGGGCAGTGTATTAGTTGTCTTTATTTTATCAACACATTTCTCCAAGAGACTTTTACTGGCTAGTAATGATTACTTCAAAGAGTTGCATATAAATACACACAGTAGAAACTCATTAATTTTCAGTGATTTTGGAAATGCACATGAGGAATGGCTGATTTTTGCAAATCTGTGCTGTTGCCCCGTGCTGCATTATTTTATAAAGAGAATTGTAGATTGTTTCAGATGCAACTCCACCTAGAATTTATGAGACCAAGAGAAAGGAAGGAGTAGGATTTCCAGAGAAGCAGATGGGTTTGTGGAACAGTCAAAATTAAGAAGGTTGTAAAAGCTGAGAGGCAAAAATGGGTCAAAATCAAGGAGTTGAAACCCAAGGAATGTTAATGAAGTTCCGATTATAAACAGAGAAAAGAAAATCTTGCAGTATTGTCAGTATACTGCTGTGAAATGTGTGCACCATACTCTGACCTTTACTGCTTGCTTTCTTCTTTTTTTTTTTTTTTTACCTGCTGCACTACAGGTTTTGTACCTAGTTGTCCATTAAATCTATTTTGGGCACTTTCAGTGAGACTTGTTTTAGTTTTTGTCAAACACTGATCTAGAGCAAAATTCTCTGTTGCCCCGAATACTTCTCCGTTGTTGTTACTCTGGTTTTTATTTCTGTACAGGGCTCTAATGTGAGTCAGAGAGCTTTCGTTCAACTGTGGAACTTGAACACAGTATTTGTAATCTAATGTGTGCATATTGTAGTAGAAATTGTGGATGGTTTTTGTGATATGGCACCTTGATTTTCCAAATTTAAATTCTTATTGGGAATGATAAGGAAACATGCTTTTGGTCCTTCTGATAAATTATGTTACTTAGCAAAGTGAGGATTATCCTGGTTCTGCATAGTTAAGTTGACTTATCCTTAGACTTGTCTCATTTCTGGAATTCTTAGGAAGTATGGATGAGTCTCTCTCTCTATAAAGAAAATAACTGTTAAAAATGTTTTTATTCTTAATTTTAAAAAATCCGATTAACTGACATGTAACAATTCCATGTGGAATTATGATTTTTAAATCCCACCCATGTGAAGCACTGGTCTGACCATCTGTCTGGTGATGCACTGCATGACAACTGATATTAGTGCATTCTCAGTGGAGTCATGGAACTAAGGACCAATTTGTGTTTCATTTTTATCACTCAAAACTCAATTTCTAAATGGGACACTTCCTAATTCTGTAGTCTTGATTACTGGAAAGTATTCCAGTAGCCTCATGTAAGTTTCTTATACTGAATGTAAAAGCATTTCAGATGGCTAAATGACTTAAAGAAAGGCAGATCACAGAATCACAGAAGGTCAGGGATTGGAACGGACCTTGAAAGATGAGCTAGTCCAATCCCCCTGCCAGAGCAGATATCCTAGAATGGCCAGAATTCCTGGGAACTTAGACTAGTCCTGAAAAATTAAGCCAATCCAACTGAAAAACTGAGGGTTCCATCAAGATACTCTGTGAATATTTAGATTTCTTTGAAGATATTTATAGGGAATGAGGTAACTAGTTTTATGCTTAAGAATCACTATTTTCAAATAAAGTTTGTTCTACCTATATACATTCAGTTGCAGTGTAGGTCACTACAGGTTTTCCTTTTGGGGAGTTGCCTGAGTCTTAGGCGTAGAGATTGATGTGTTGTAGAATCTCTCCTCTGCAGATCTCGTAACATATACATCTAACCACCAATTCTAAATAGCAGAGTTAATACCTGCAAGGTATTATATTTATTTTTCTTGCACTCTTTGTTGCATTTTGCTGTTTTAATGTGACCATGCTGCTACACTACTTAAAAAAAAAAAAAAAAAAAGGGGGTTGAAAGTTGACCTCAAGCTTAAAAATAAAATGCTAGCTGGGGGAAAAAAAAAAAAGAATTGAAACCAATTTAGTGCTTTATTAATAGATTCTTGGGTGTTTGGTTTTTAGTCTAATTTCATATGATTGAACAAGTACTTGTTTCATTTTTCTGGTTTAATTTCTAGCTGCTTGTCCAAGCACAGAAGGATTGTCCGTAGAAAGCTGGCTGTATGGCTCAGGGAGCAGCTGCTTCTAGAACAAATTACTAATGATGGAAGTGTTCTTGCTGCCTAATGCACGACGTTCAGAAACAGTCTTGTGCACCACTCATTATTCTGTGTCACCGGAAAGGCAGAGCTAGAGTTGTCCAGAATCCTTCAATAATGTATCGGCATGGAATCTTTCCAGTAGTGCTGCAAGAGATGTCACTCCAAGTGGCTTTGGCTGTGCCACTTACAAAATCCTCACACATAGGCTCCTTAATCCTGCACTTTTTTGGGTAGGAGGCTGTGGTTGTGGGAAGTGGGAAAGGTCTGTAGCTCTGAGGTTCCCCGGTCAGTGCCTGTGGCTGGGACGGAGCTGGCGGCCCCGGCCTCGGCTTGGGGAGCTCAGAGCCGCAGCTGCTGGTTGTGCAGAACGCGCTTTCCAACAGCGGCATCTGCGTAGCACTGAAAACGGCGTCAAGAAAGAGATTTCCATTCTCTCCTTTGCTTTTTGCTTATACTTTTTGTTTTAATAATTCAGAAAAGATTTCCTGCAGGTTAGAAATTACTGAGATAATTTGGACAACTAAGTTGGTAATGGTATATGGATCATTTTATCTGTAGGTCTTTGTGTGTCTTCAGTATTTACGATCTGATGGCTTTTAATGTATATGAAATGCTTTGTCAGATACCTTTCCAATTCTGTTTCCTAGTAAATTAGGTTAAAACTGTTCATAGTTTATTGATTTCACTTCAGGATAATGAAGCATTTTAGTGTTTCTTTCCAGTTTCCTTCCTGCTTGAAGAGGTACAGAGACAGGGGGCTGTTTTGCCCACTGCCTGTAAGGCAGAGCAACCTACTGAAGCTAAGCAAAGCTTTAAATAACAAAAAAACCCTCGGTAGAAAAAGAATATGTCTGCACTGATATACGTGACATGAGAATGTGGCTGCGACTGGTGGAGAGGTGGACTCTGGGGCGTTAGAGGTTACAATTCCTTTTCATGGGCTGTTTTCTTTAGATTTATCGTAGTGGCATTATAAGACATGGCAGGGTTGTTTTCTTTTGGGTTTATTTCCATATTTTTAAGGGACTGTTTCAAAGGCAGCACTGTCAAATGACATGTTTGGAAACATACGAACTTGCAGTAGTGTCATGGGAGCTGTGACAGAGCTTGTGTTACTTCAGTTAAACTGTGCTTTTAGTCCTTGTAGATTTTCTTCACTCTAGAACTGCATGTCGGGCATTTTCTGTTCCCTCAGATGGTCTGTACTGTGAAACCGAAGAAGCAACAAAGCCCCTTGTGCTTTGTCAGGCAATGCCATTTGTGTGTGTGTTCCCTTTGCTGTGTTGTTGGTGGGACTGGGTAGCCAGGACCCCACTGCAGCGATGTTTGCTGGCCCTCTGTAGCCTGCACACTTGCACAGACATCATGTAGCCTCTGCCGTATTGTGCTATCAAAACTTTGAACTCAGCTTTAAACCTGCAAGCTTAGATGAATTTTCTACTCTAAGGAGCTCTGATTTATTAAGCCTGTGTGCTCAGCTTACAAAGCTTTCATCATGTGTTCACTTTACAGGCTTGTTTCCTAAATACTTGTTTGTTTTTTTTTTCTTATTGAGTATGGGACTTTTCCTAAATTAAGAATATCATGCAGTCACAGACCACTGAGGCTGGAAAAGGGCCTCTGGAGCTCACCTAATCCAGGCTTCAGTGCTGAACTGAGACCGGGTTGCTAAAGGCTTTGTGCAGTTGAGTCTTGAAAATGTGTAAATTTCCCCAGCCTCTGCAGCAACCTCTTCCACTGCAGATTTGTCCCCATAGTGGTTTTTCACCCACCTCATTTCTGATCGGAATTTCCTGTTCTTCAGTTTGCGCCTGTGGTTTCTCATTCGCCTTTGTTTCCCCTCACTGAAGACCCTGCTCTCTCTTCTCCATCGCCTCTCGGGTCCCACTCAGCCATCTTTTGGCAGGTTCCCCAAGTTCCTGCACTTCTCCACGTGGATCACGTGCTCCTTCCCTGGACACGCCGGCGTCCTTCCCTGGACACGCCGGCATCCTTCCCTGGACACGCCGGCATCCTTCCCTGGACTTGCTCTGCTCCATGAACATCTTTCTCGTTTTGTGGGGGAAGCAGAACTTGATGCAATATCGTTGCCATCTGTACTGCTAAAAATAATGATATTAAGAAATCATTTACCTAGGTAGCTAATACAGCATTGGAAGGAAGACAGCATTTTAAGGCTTGTGTTTTAACAAGCTGATTATGACTGTAGAGAATTCTACTTTCATGATATAATTCTTTTTTAACTGCATTTTTTTTGTTGTTCTCTGCACATATTGTCTAATCCTTAGTTGAGTCTTCTACTAAGTTTTGGACCTCTAGTTACTTTTCTGTTTTGAAAAAAAAAAGCTACTAACTTTATCAATTTCACTATCTTCAGAAAATAAGTGATTTTAATAGCAGTTTAAAAAATTTTAAATTCAATTTTCAGTGTTATTAGAACAGGATGTCTGTATACCTGTACAGATACAATAGATATTTAGTTAAAACCAGGTGTGTTCATTGAAGTTATAAATTTTATTTTGTAAGACTCAGTGATACAGCTGAATGTGGCAGGTGAAACAACATTTGTTTTAAATCTTTCTTGCCAGGTCCCCTTAGGTTTGATCTCTATCCTTGTCATAAAATGCTGATGCTTTTGCCTGGAAAGTTTGACCATGGCAGTCGAAGAATGTAGGCATCTCTGTTCTGGATACGTGGCAATCTAGGCACCAGATGGCAAAATTGTGGGGGCTGGCTTTAGTGTGGTGAGCTTAGTCTGGAGAAGAAAATAGACATCGCAGCTCTGTTATTGTTCTTTCTGCGAAATGGCAGCAGAAAGAGAGGACAAAACAGATTTTGTAAATATTCCTTGCAGTTTAGAGATTGTTTTTTAGCTGGTTACTTCCTTGTGACTGTTCTTCCTTTCTAAAACTCAGCCGCATACGGTGAGCAGGAGATGGCGGGTTGCATTTCTCATGCCGTAGCACATGTGAGGGTATCCCCAGGCGAGCTCCCGCGTTCAGTGCTGGTCCAGCTGCCGGCCTTGCTGGCTCCATGGGCCTTCAGGCACCTCCTGCTAGGTGCTGGATGAAGATCACTGCCAGGGTTGAGAATGGTGCCTTGCTCCTGACAGCTCAGCCATGTGAGCAGTGACTGCTGACCAAGCAGCACAGAGGAAGCCTCCTGTCCATCAGCAAATGCCAGGCTCGCTTTGGAGTCGCTCACAGATAGGGTGGTCCTATCCAAGAAGGCTGCAGAAGGATGTGGTAGTGTGAGGGTATATGTTAGATTACATTGAATGTCCTAAATGACTAGGTAGCTGACATGTCTTGAAGAATATGACCTCGTCTCTAGAGTGATTTTCCTTCAGATTGATGAGTCCTTTTTGTTCGTGACTTGGAGACAGAACAGAGGATGTAGTCATGTCTGCGTAGTGATGGGACAATAGTATGAGGTATTTACAGCTTCTTGTGGTCTTGGACCAGTTAATTTTCTAGAAATGTGTTTTTCTTGGCTTAAGTTATTATAAAAGATTTCTGTTAATCAAGATAGCCCTTTCTGTCCTCTTCTGCTGTCATAATATGCAAGCAAACCTTGCACTGCAGTTTTGGGTGGCCCAGCTTTCAGGGTGACAGGAACTCAGTTCTGTCCCTGTCCATCCCTTGCTGTGTAGACACAGGGACTTCAGAGGTTTTGAGATAGAGTTGATCATATTTTATAATAGTTGTATTCATTTTATGTGTTGCTGTGAGTTTTAATTCATTTTTATAGAGCAATTCATTTTCCTTTATTGGAAGATGGAACACCACTTGAGGTGTAGTTGTTAGCTGAGAAACTTATAGTGCCTTCTTACTTCATTATGCAAAGTTTCATTGCTGTCTGATGCAATCTAGAATTTTAAATGTTTCAGAAAATACTTTTATGGAAACTGTTGAGATGTAATGTCATCTGTTCTGTGTGCCTTAACATAATGTTCCATTGTCTTTCATTTGTATTTCTTTTTTCCCTTTCACTTTTTATTAGCTTACTTTGAACCTTTAAAACAAAGGATCACTTCAGGAAGTTGTTACTTCTGGAAAAAATCTGTGTATTTACAAAGGCAGGTAACTCTCAAGAATTTAAGCTAGTAATTTACACGAAGAAGATGACTCCTTTTTCCTCTTTTTTCTTCCCCAATAGAGGGGAGTATCAGAGCTTAGCTGAGTGAGTTATTTACTTGTGTAATTGGGAGTAGGTGTCTTGACTGAAATTCTACTAAGTACTACTAGGGATTTTAAAATAGTGTTGCATTTTATTTTCATGATAAGTTTATACAGCCTTAAAATGGTCTCTAGTAAACCCTTCTTCAAAGAATATCCTTGTAGGTTGACACCACTAGCAGAGAAAAAGCATATTAAAACATCTTGTTAATGAGCACATGAAAATTGTTGGTATCAAATTGAGGTAGGAGAGGTTCCATGGAAGCTTTAAAGAAAGGAGTGTTTCTTGGACAGAAAGAGAATGATGTTAATTTAGAGTCAAAAGCAGGTGGTGTTCTCAACTGAAATGATGAGTAAAGTACCTAAACTCTTGATCGTTTGCATGATTACTACATTTGATGACTTCTGAGAATAGTCTTGTAGGGGGTTGAAAATCGCTGAGAAACCTCTTCAGCAACATGATCTTATTATAGTAGCATCCTCTGATGAGATGTACACAGGAGCTTTTCTTGATCTCAGATTCTGGAAAGTTCCCCCTTAACAGTGTTTTTGACTATTAAGAGTAAACCAGAAATGAGAGGTATATTCCTAATGGTTTTCTTCTGGCAGATCTGTACCCAGTGGTATAGCTTCTGCTATTGCCAGCAGGAATGAAGATGCCTAACAGGTGCAGAATTTCAAAATGATTTAACACAGGGAAGTGGAGAAGAATTAAGAAGCAACTGTCTTAAAATTCTTGGCATCGGACCTGCTTGGGTGCAAGAAAAGTACAAGTCCTTTCATGTTGGTTATGTTTCTGCAACTTTATAATACAGTCATAAGTTTAAAATGAAAACCCTTGAGTCTAGTCAGAAGCCCAGTGCCCAGGAGATCCCAGAGACAGCTGGTGGGTTACCCTGGGTGGGAAGGACAAGGCTGGTGGAAATGAACAGCGTTCAAATCCGCAACTGAAATTCTGGGGATAAAGAAGGTTTTTGAGAAAATGCAAAGGCAGAGGAGCCTGACAAGAGGCAAGAACACTGGGAAATGCTGCTGAAAGTTAAAATGAACTACTGACTAAGTGTTGGTGAAAGCAAGAGAGAGTGGGAATGGCTGGAGCACAACTTGTTCTCCAACCAGCTTGATGTCTTGGCTCCATTGCTAGTAAGGTTAAAAATCCCATTAACCTAATTAAAAACAGCATTCTGCCCTAGGATTAGAAGGAAAAAAGAATATCACCAGTGGACAATTAAATAAAGTAAGCTGTCATTCAGTGCGTGGGCATTTAGATCTACCTCGCTTCTATAAGTGTTGATCAGTTTGATCAAAGACTTAGTCAGAAATTATTTAGACAATTATTTCCTGATTCAAAAGTATTCTCTGGTGATAGGAAACTATTATACAAAATCATTAAAGCATGCTTAACTGCACTGTGTTAATTATGCAATGATAAATTATTTTACCTTTCTTCATTAACAGCGTTTTAGCAGTAGATAATAGTATTGTTTATTCTTTCTAGGCAGTAGAAGAGTAATAATGTCCTGTAGGCAATTATTTTTAGCAAACCTACTCTTTTGAAGTGGCCGTTTTGTATTTGATCTTTAAATCCATTTTGTAAACTTGTTCAGCGATGCTAATTTTAAGTAATTATATTAATTGAGAAGTTGGCTTCTTGTATTGTTCTATGGTGACTTTATTTTTTTTTTTATCTGACTGCATAGAATGAAGGAAGGATGTAGATAACAATTATACTGGGAGCAGGAAACCAAGAACTGGAACTTGGTGTTCCCAATGTGCAGCAAATCCATTGTGTGAGCTCAGGTGGGACACTTGCGCTCTTAGTGTTGAAATGTTTCTGTAGGAGGGTAATACAGATTTAGCTCTCATGGCTGTCCTAGATCCGAACAAATATTTGTAAATAGCTTTGAGTTAGGAGTGGAAATATATTATCCCAGGGTAACAATTCTACATATTTTATTTGGGCAGTGTTTGGAATGGGGAGGATGGTAATGTCTCATTCAGAAAAGAGGAATGTTTTTTCCAAAAGGAAAAACTTGAAAACTCCACATGGCTGATAAACTCCAGGACAGAAAAATTTTTATTCTGTCACTTTCTTTTCTTTATTTCTCCTTCAGACTCCTTCTACTGTTTTTCTTCTGTGTATCTAGGAATAAAAGCAGTTGTCATTTCAGCCTCATTGATATTACTAGTAAAGTTCTGCTTAGTGCCAATTTGGGTGGGGTTTATAAGCTTAAAAACTTAAAGTTTTTTGCTATTTGCATTTGTCTGTACTTTTGTTCATTGCTTGTGTGACGTGTTTTTACAAAACTTGGCCATCTTTCGAGTCAGTGTGAAGCAATGTGTATTGCTTATGGCTCATGTAACATCTAGGACGGGAATAAACGTTGGAGTTGCCACACTCTTTCAACATCCAGCTACTGAAATATCTAGGATGTGGGTAATATTTTAGTGAGTTTAAAACAACTTTTCAAGAATAGTAGTGTAAATATACTGTGTGGGCTAATAGAGGCACTACATTTGTTTCGTGTGCTGGAGGCTTAAAGGCTGAGTACACAATTCGTCACAGATGAAGAATTGGTTGGTTCAAATGTGCCACACCACCTCAGTCCTTGAACGCTGGCAGATGCTTATCTAATAGTGACATTTTACTGATATGGTTTCCGAATGCATGGTGATCCCCAGCTCATGACTTTCATGAAACAGAAGCCATGTTAAATAACGTTTAGGAATTTGTATCCAAGTTTGTTTAGCTGCTTTTTCAACTGACCTAAAGTACCTTTAAGAAAGAACCTCCCCATTGTCAAGTCTTCGGTGTCAACTACGATTCTGGACCCTCTCAGTAGAGGATTTGCTGACCTGTATCAGCACTCGGTGGAAAATCAGGGGTTAGTCCTTAGCAGTCAGTGCAGGATGTGAGAGGGAGACTGTCACAAAGCCTCTCCCAGCTCCTGGGCTTTCCAGCAGTTCGTGATAACGTGTTATTTTCTTAATGGGATGTTATTTTCATAATAGATTTAAACAGTTCAGGGATTTGTAAGAAGTTCCTGGAGCACAGAAATCTCAGAAGATAGTCTGAAAATAAAAATATGTATATTTAGGTAGGTAAAAATACGTATATGATATAAATATTTGTCACAGTGTTTCATTTTGTTTTGTTCACAATTTTGGCTGCCCTTAGTCTGAAAATACTTCCTATAGCTTTTATTTACTGAAAGGGGGGGGAAAAAAAAAAAAAAAAAAAAGACAAAAAAGTGTAAAACCCTGGTTTTCTCTCCAGGAAAGCACAACAGAAAATGCCTACAAGCACTGTATGTATTTTACTACTTAAACTTGAATCATTCATCAAAAATGTTCTGAAATAGCTATGTCATGTGTCGGACTAAGTACATCTGATTTTCAGTGCCGTACATAGAGTAGATACACTGAAAGAAAAACTCAGTATTTGGAGAGGAAAAAAAAATCTGGAGAAAGGCTTATTAATGGAAGATGAGGTCACATTACACCAAACAGACTCTCCAAATATACTTTGATTTTTTTGGCCCAAATCAAAACCAGCATACTTGCCATCAATTCGTGTAACAAATTGTACATACTGTAGTAGTATTTTGTTAAGCATTGCATTTTATTTATTGTCTTTTTTAAAAGGTAGAGGTGATCCAGAAGTAGAGGTGTACTTTTGCACTAATATTAAAATCAGCAAAAAATATAGCAGTTAAATAACCCTTTTATTTATCCCCTGAAAACCTGTACTGTGCCAAAACTGAATTATTGAATTTTCTCATTTCAAAAATAGTCCTTGCATAAAATAATGAACAGCATTTGAATCTCTAAATCACAAGCTTATTTCCAATTGTTAATGATGAAAAGAAGTACAGGCTTTGAAAAGACCTTTTTTTAATGAACAGATTGGTACATGGTGTACTACTTTTTTTTTTTTTTAAGGCTGTTTCTAATATCGTTTGCACTATTGTAATGTTTTGATCTAGTTGTGCTAGGTTATTTAAGGGCACAAAGTAAATGTGAAGTGCTTTGTTTTCTCTTGAACTTCCAAGTGATTACTGCATTCTGTCTGTTGTGAGTGGCAGGTCTAATGGCCACATACGCTGGAATAGCATAAGGGATCATTAGAAAATGCAAGAAACAAGCACATATCTTAAGTAAGATCAGTGTACGAATCAACTTCAAATTTAAAAAGACTTTTAGTGTAGGCTTCACTAAGCCATTAAAATTCCTTTTGAGTCCTCCCTCCATGCCTCCTATTGATTTGACTTTGCTAACACAAAAAGTGGTCAATTTTTAAAAAAAACCTCTAAATGAAAAACCCCTGTTTTTTAATTTCTCAGCCCCTCAGCCATCTATTCTCTCCCCTCCCCACTCAGGGTACCACTGCTGTGGTCATGTCCAGGCAAATAGTTGCTGCAAATGAACACAAGAAATGCTGTATTGGGTGAGTCCAAAGTTTAGGAGACGCGTGTAACTTGTGGCACGTGTGATGCGTTTGTGCATCAGCAGCGAACAAAGCGTGTCTCATTTATAGCTTTAGATTTACTGTCTGTGGAAGGTCTAGATCAACTGAGACGATGCGCCTTTGAATCTTGACCAACCCCTTTGCAAGCCACAAATACATGATTCAGAAAGTTAGATGGGAGTCCTGTTAGTGCTTCGCAATATTTAAAACAATGATAGGGGAGAAAAACAGTTGAAGTCAGTTGTCAGGGGTTGTACTACTCTGTAGTATAAGTAGGTCAATATGAGCAGTCTTAGTGAAATCCTTTGAAACAAAAGGAATTATTAAAGCAGTTACTATTTAGGTCAATTACTCAAAATATACCGTTCATAGAGAGCCCTTGAGACAGGCAAGTCAAAGAGTATCAGGAATTTTAAACTCAAATTGAATCTCACTATTATTCTCGCCTAACTGAAGCTATCACGTTTTACCTTTCCAGGAATGCATTACATAAAGATTTGACTTTCTTAAGAAGGAAGGTGTTTAGCCTTGAATGGAAACAGTATTTCATCTGTTTCAGATAAGTAGGAGAAAAATGTGAAACAGGTTTTCTAGGAGTGTGTTACAACTTCATTTCACTGTAGTTTGAGCCATGTATGGTGATGCTGTTGTGTGAATTTTAGGAGCGATTTGTTGACGGTGCTGTGGAACTGCTTTTTACCTGACTGTTTCATTCATAGAAATCCCCAAAGCAGAGCTGAGGATGAGAGAAGAATCTATGAGAATATTTTGTTCGTTTAGGTAGATGTATTTAGTCTCAGATGCTTGGGATTTGGCCTCAAGTACTAGAAAAATCAGAAAAAATATTAGAAGTACTGTAATAAATATGAACATGTGATTGAATAAAACTCCCACTTAAAATATTTTTCATATTATCTATAGTACTTTTAAGCACCTCTTAAAATGTAGTAATGTTCAAGAAATTTTTAGTAGTACAGTGTTATAAAGAACAAGTTATTCACTAAATGAGTGTGACATCTGATTAATGTAACAAGGTTTTCCTTAATAAAGGTCAAAGTAAAGCTGTTGGGACATCTTTATCATGTTTTTCATTTATTTTCTTAATCTGTTGGACTTGTCATGGTAATGACAGTGCAGATGTTGCACCTTGCTGCACGTGAGGGATATTGAGGAGTATTTCTTGACATTATCAAAAGTAGAGCGTTGTCTCACCTCTCATCGTTTCCTTTCGGTTTTGTATTTGTAGGGTAGCGGTTTTGCACAAAACTGTACAAAAGAATGTTTATTGAGGGAACACTCAAAAAATCTTGTCTGCCTGAGAAGATGCTTTATTAAGCTAATATCGTGGAAATACTCCGAAGTTCAATGTCAGTCATAGTAAATCCTTCTTTTAACTATAGTAATAAGGCATTAAATGCTCTTTCAGAAACAACAGAAATCAGCCCAGACAGTTTAAAGTTTAGCAGTCACAAAAAACAAAAAGCTGTTTGTTTTTTCTGAATGGGTAGACAATACCTTCATATGGAATAATAGGCTTTTGTATTGAACAGTAGCGTGAAGACATGCAGAGACTAATTGGCAGGTTTTGATCAATGCTGTATTCATCTGTTTCTGTCTCTTGTAACTGTGAGACATTGATATCTGAATTTGATGAGGTAGTATTGAACTGGGATCAAAAAAACAGGAATTGTTAATCTAAATGGTCGTATATCTCCTCAAACTTCAAGAAAGTGTTTGTACCACCAGTTTTAACATGCTTTATAGTTAACATGCTTTACAGTTTAATAAATATTACAGGGCCAAAGAATTGAACTGTATAATTGAGATGTAGAGAAGTCAGCTTAGCCACTAGACATTCAGAGAGGTGAGAAACGTGAGTTTGCATTGAGTTGTCCGTTCTCTTTAAACTAAAGTTCTAAAACTAACCCTCCCAGTTTTAAGTACTGAATGTCTTCTGGTTTTGTTTTGGCGTTTCTGTGTGTACTGGTTTGTGGGTCCCCCCGCCACCCGAACGTGCCATGATAGCTAAATGTAAAAGGAGGGGGTGTGGGGGGGAAAGCACGTCTACACTTTTTATCACTCACAGATTGCAGAATACCTGTGGGTGGCCTAAAGCAGCTGTTTCTCCTGGTTACCTTTCTTCTTTAAAATATAGAAAGAAAAAAGAAATACGAGAAGTCTAAATGTCAGAGTCTAAATGAAGCCAAGAAACCTTTTCTCGAGTTCACTGGTTCCTCTGGCCAAGTACATTTTTTCTCTTTTGGGAACGTAATCTATTCCAGCCCAAAAGCAATGATTTAGCCAATACTTATGGCGAGTGTGCTGACCTCCCCTCCTCCGGGTGCAAACAGCTCCAGCAGTGCAAGCCGCGACGGCCTCCTGGGGTCATGGTCGTTCGCAGGAGTTTGTCACCTGGGTGGCAATGGTGGCAGGAGCAGTCGTACCGCTGAATTTCCTGGGTGCTTGTCAGCAGATCTGGGTATTTTTGGTGGGGAAGATTTCATTTCCAGCAAAAGGTTTTGTCGTGAGGATTTCTCAGGAGTGGTACAGAGCTGGCCATAGGATGCCATGAGCAGAAAGCATGCATCCAAATGCTAACTCAGAATTATGAGTGGGTAGGCTGCCCATGCTTAGTGTATTTCTTGCTTTTTCCTTTCACTCTACAGTTTATGCATGCTGACTGTGCATATATTGAAGCATATATGCCACAGTAAGGGTGTTGTAGTAGTCTGTAAGAATTTCTCTCTTGCTAGTCCAGTGAGCAAGAAGATATCTATACAATTCTGAAGACCTCCAACTGCTGGGATGGATAAACTGGTCATTTTGAGGGATTGTGAAGAAAAACATCTAGTCGTGTTCTGTGGTGCGCAAGAGTAGCCAATTCCCAAAGTGTGTTGAGAGAATTATAAAAATGTAGAGAAGTTGAGGCTGGAAAGGACCTCCGGAGATACCTGGGCCAACCTTTTGTTGGGAACAGGGCCGTGGATTGTGTTATCCAGGGGCAGTAAAATAGTCACAGTTGCTTGGGAGCACATTGTTAAAGGGTAATGTACATCTCTGTAATGCATTAAGGGCAAATAATCTCCTCTATGCAGCTCCTCTACGTGCTTCATTTTTCATTGCAAGCCCTCCTGCAGGAAGAACTGAAATAATTAAAGCTGGTTTGAGTCTGCATTTCTTAGTACTGTTGAATAACAGAAACAAATGCCATTCTGTCAGTTCCATGTTGTTATCAGTGCTCATTCAGAAATCAAGAGAGAACAGTGTTTTTGTTTTATCTTTATTTTTTGGACTCTTCAATGAGATGATAATTTAGATAGAATGTGATTCTCTTACAGTAGTTGATTTTCTTCCCCCCACCCATTCATGCCAGTATTTCAGTTTCTAAGGATGCATCATGTGGGTTTTCTCTTTCTTCTTGATCTGTGCCACACTGTTCTTCATGGATAAGTCAAAGAAAGTGGAATAAAGAAAAATGTAGTGACAACATTGCTCACTCTTTTGTTATTGTCTCCTGTTTTTAGGTGACAGTGACTGACCCCAAATATAAGAGTGGCTTTTCTGAAAGCGTCCTACCAGACTCAGAATAATGGATATAAAAGATAGAAGACACCGTTCTCTGACGAGGGGCCGGTGTGGAAAGGAATGTCGCTATACGAGTTCTTCGCTGGACAGTGAAGACTGCAGAGTACCAACTCAGAAGTCTTACAGCTCAAGTGAGACACTGAAGGCATACGATCACGACACCAGGATGCACTATGGAAATCGAGTTTCTGACCTGGTTCACAGGGAGTCAGATGAGTTTCCAAGACAAGGTATGTTTGAAGTCAGAACCGGTTTCTTTTACAGTAATCCTCAATAGAAAATCTCTGTTGCTTCTTAGAATATTCCAGTGTTATAAGGAATTTTAATGAAAAAACTGTAGGAGAATGGATACCATTTCATCATTATTTCACCTGTTTTGTGTTAAATTAGGAAGTCCTTTCTCTTCTCAGATTTCTAATATGGTTGGAATTCACTATTTATAAGCAAGGCAAACTGGGATCCACTGTTCAAAGCATCTGATAAACACAAACGCTTCACCAGATGTTGTACTTGTCATGGATCTCAGGGTTGGTCAATATGTTTACTTCATTTTCTGTTTCCTAAGTTCATTTTAGAAATAATAATGACATTTCCACCTAAGTAACTGAAAGTACTGAAAAGATAACTAAAACACTGTTTTGGTAAAACCCTATATGGCCAATGCATATTCATTATTCATTAGGTGCCTCCACATTCCTTTGCTGTTCTTAACTGCTGTGTGATTGAAATGTGGCGATGGGCATGCCGTTTGCTCTGACTACGTTTTTGTCACTGCTTAGCCTCACTGCTTACCCTTCATCTCATCAAAACTGGAAGGAGAAAACCATCTAATCACTTTTATAACTGGCTATAATATTATATATTATTGCAGCATTGAGATCCTAGAACTAATATTTGAAATGACCTGTCTGTGTGAACTTGTAGGCAAGGTGAGGTCATCTGTTCTTTTAGAAAAATGTTCCTTGCTTTTAAATACCTGTTATGTCCAATGAATTAATAAATTAGTAATCTGAATGTTTTTAGTTGAAAAAGCTGCGATGATGCCTTTGCACTGTGTACACACGTAGTTTTACTCTCATTCAGGTATTTACTTGTCTCAGCAAATCATAAGTCTTGGTGTGGAAACCATTAGTGAGCATTGCTCCATAGGAGCAGTGTTTAATCGTCTGGTTAGCTTGACCAAATAACCTGTCACTCAGTCAACAATTATATATGGCTTTTAGAATAGAACACTTGGTTTAGTTTCAGTTGGAGAATCAGATATGGTTTATATCAAGCACGATATAAGCAGTTTTGAGGCATAAAGGTATAGCACTTTGTGTCCCTCTCAGTGGAAGGTAAATTACCTAGTACGTCTTCAATTGCTGAAACTCTGGTATTTTATATATGTCTGTTCATGCCATATGATAGTTTTCTACTACCCACCTCTAATATTATGACTCAGGAAGTTCTAACACACATTTCTCCGTGGAGATCATTCAATGAAAGGTCATTTTTTATACTTGATATCATGTCATGCAACTTGTTCAAAGCATTCTGCGAGCAGTCAGTGTCTGTCTTCACCTTTAAATCAAGATATCTATTAATTAGCAACACTAATTAAACCCTTGTCTGTTCCCTTGTTTCTCTCACATTTGTGTACAGATATTTGGAAGTGTTTGCGTTGTTCTTGATCCGTCAAACACCCAGTTTTATTTTCTGAGGTAATCTCTGTTCTTGTAGGGTCTTTCTTTGCTTGTAGGTCTTTACCTGGAGATAACACATCAGACTGCAACTAGATCAGACAGGCCCTGGAGCCATTTTCACTGTGGTTTGTTCAGCCTTTGTGTACAGGAGTCATCTAAATATTACTTTGCCCTATCTGGATGATTGATGCTTCAGCTCAAGTACCTCATTTTAGCTTCCAGGTCATTATTCAGCATTTCATGAGGGTGTTCTTTTTCTCTTGATTACTGATTTGACAACTGTTCATCCTCCACCTGCTCTTAATGTGTTCTCACCTGCCCTCTTTATGAAGGGGAGTGCAAATTGTTGGTAACTGAACTGAAATGCTCAGAATATTTTTTTATTATTTTTTTTTTTTTACCCCTGCTAGTCTGTGGTGTTGTGTCTAGACGAATGAAGATTTTTTTTTTTTCAAAGAGCCAAAGTAAGTTTTTTTTATTAAATAATGTGAGCAGCAACACCTTATTTTCCTGCTTTTGTTAAGTGGAGAAAGTACATTTCTTCAGAAAATAAGTCTGTGATGCTTCTTCATATTTGAAAGCTTGGTATCTTTTTGATTGTGAAATTTCTCTGCTGACATGAAATATGACATAATGTGGCAAGTAGATTTAGATTAAGACTTGGTACGTGTTCTGACTTTCTACATTAATCTTATATGGATAAAAATGTGGTACATACAGTAGGAAATACTGTTCATTACATCTTAGGCATGTGGTTTCAAGCTGCAGACATCTAGGAATTTATACATGCAAATTTATTCTAAATTTGAGTGGGTGTTTTGATAGGATTAAATTCTGTAGGAAATAAACATGCTTAAAATAAATAGTCTTTAGAGAATTTTTTGTTCTTCTATTATAAAAGACCTTGACATATTTTTTTAAGCAATTGTAGAAATTTTCCTCAATATTTTGTTTCATCTTTTAGTAAAGCTATATGCATTTGACTTATTGAAAAGTATCTGGTTTAACCGTGGCAGTGGAACTGCTCAAAGCAGTTGCTTTCAGCTGCTGCCTGATCATATGTTACTTGGGTTTGAAAATCCGTTAAGCGTAAGACCAAGTTGAACTACTTCCAGTTTTGTTTATGATGGTTCGACAGTGAAATGCTAATAACAAAAACAATATTCAGAGCTCAGGAGTCTGAAACAGATCTTGGTTTGCTTTAGTATTTTGTCCTTCTGTTCTGACTTGTCTCATTCTTTATGAAAAAGCAGATCTCTGAAGTATAAATACCTCTGTAAGCTAGTGTGAACAGAGCATTTGATAGGAAAATTGAATGTTGGTGAAGTTTAGCTCTGAGAATACAGCTTTAAAACTTTTTCGTCATTTGCATCTTTTGAAATAAGTTTTTTGTGCTGATCATTGACAAACACTCCTGCCAACGAAAGTTCCTCTTTGCTGCAGATGCTACTTTCTGGTGTGGTATTTGGAAGCTTTGGTATAAAGGCTTGAAGGATGACCTGGCTGTATATTACCTGAAACACCTTAGTCCGGCATTACTTCTACCGGACTTTTCCTTAGATGTTTACGTGTAATTTTGCTAAGTAATAAAATTCCCCGTTTTTAACATCAGCAATAATATTTGTACAAAATAAATCAAAATAGTTTTAGTATTTTTGTGTCAAATTTTTTTTCCGATCATTTTCAAAACTGTCGTTCAGATTCTTCTTGGCTAAAATGACAGCTCCAATGCATGCTTGAGCTATTAATTTGGCTTAGATTTGCCCTAAGAAAGCTAGAAAGGTATTTGTAATTCAGTACCTGCACTGGATATTAGTTAGTCAATCGATCTGAAAAATACGGTCCTTCAGCGGATCTCAGAGAGCATTCAAACATTACAAGTTTTATTTAAAGTTGAAGAGTTCTTTTTGAATGCTGTCTTTTAAAATGAATAGAAACTTTTCTGCTTTCTGCTAGGATATGTCAAAAGCTTGACAATAGTTCTGACACCTCTGAATATTTGGAATATTTTACTATCTTCTGGTCATACATGAATTTCTTTATAGGCTATGTATTTTTCCATTAAAGAGGACCAATTATCAAACTTTTTTTTTTTTGGTCCCCTTCTTTTAAAATAAAATACCTTCTTTCTGACTTCATCTGCTGACACAGCACAGTGGAGGCAGATGTCCTTTAAGGCAAAAAATGAGGATTTTGGAAAACTTTTCTTTAAAGACGTTGCTTTGAAAGGCATCTTTTCTTCAAGTATGCTTGATAACACTCAACTGATTTGTTAAGAGTTTTAAACTGGGTTTCAAAGGGATGATTGCAAACCTTATTGTTCTGGAGCTCCTCACTTGGCATTCATAGCTCATGGATTGTGTATTTCTGCCTGAGCTGAATGCCAGGCTTCAGCTGATGCAAAATTTATTAGCCAATAGTTATAGTGAATTGACTGCTTTCTTATTCTCAGGTCAGATCTAGTTTAGCAGTAAATCTCTGCTGTGAAATGTTAGAACAAGTGGAGTATATGATTGACGTTATTAAAAATAAGTCTCCAAAAACACAATCATACTAAATAGGACCCAACGGTCTTATGAAATATTTTGATTTTTTTTTACCACAGTTGAATTGCTCTGTATATGCCACAGCATCTTTTTCGTATGGCGAGATAATTTCAGTAAAGAACAACAGCCAATACATTTCTATGTCAGCTCAAGTTCCATTTTTTATTCTTTTATAGTTAAAAATGTGCTTTTTGTATCCTGTTTGACACTATAGGTATATTAATGGGAGTTAGAAAAAAGTGGTGACAATGATTATTAGAAATCTCTTATACTGTCCCTTAAGATTGCCCAGTATTTTTATTAACATTAAACAGAGAATTAAGTTATGCAGTAGAATTCTCAGAGAGGGGCACTTGAGAGGTGCAATGCACTCAGCTTTCCTTCACATGAAGCTGTGTTACTATCCCATACTACTCATCATCTTTTGGATATCTCATGCTGCATCTTTTCTCTACATACATTGAATAGGTTTCTTGGAACAACAATCAAAAAAAACCCAACCAAACAAAAAAGACGAAGAAACAACACAATCAATCACTGCTCTCTCCTTAGAACACCCAAACCCAAAGCAACCCAAATCAGTTTGATGAATCTACGTTTTATTTTTTACAGCCTACTCCAGGGCAGCTCTGATTGCCGAGAAAGACAAATGTTGTTTTCTCTTCTTGTTCTTCTTCACATCATGAATCTGTCACCAAATAATTTACCGGGACACGTTTAAAGAACCACGCTGCAGTAAGAACGTTTCATGAAAGTGATTAAGCTTGTTCAGATCTGAAGTTACTGTGGTCAGGGATGCTGTGTTCAGCAACAATTAATGTGCTGCTGTGGAGGGGGGAGTTGCTGTTACAGGTTCTCCGGCTGACTGGACACCATCTCGCTGATTACATTCCCAGTAACATCAAGATGAGATTTTGGTCATCTTGTCATCAAACTCAAGTTGTACTCAACTTTTAGGCTCCGATTAGTGTATCCCTTCCAAATCCGACTGAGCTTTACTAATTTGAGTTTTAATATTTCTTTCTGTGGCCTTTTGAAAATTAAATATTTTATGTAGATTTGGACTAAAGACATTAAGGAAAACTTCTTCTTGTATTCTCTTAAGAGGAGGAGCACACTTTTAGTTTTCCTTTGTCATGTTAGGTTTCGAGTGGCGTTCTGCAACATTTTGCCTTTCAGTATATCCGAATGCTTATATAGTCAAACAAAATCAGAGGTAGAGGCAGGTGGCAGAAGCCCCTTAACATGGAACGGCGTGTAGGGTCACTTGTGTGGGGAAACAAGGCTGAAGGCAGATCTCCTGTTATTGTCACTGGTACGCACATGGAACTTGTGCTGCTGTTGAATCAAGATTTACTTTGGCTTTAATGATTGCCTAAGACATGGGCAATCCCAGTGTTAAAATATTTATTAAGGTGAGACAACTGCATTCAGTTTCTCTTCTCTAGAAAGCACAGCATTAGTGGGATATAACAATTTTGTATTTTAATATGTATACTTTATTTAATAAACCAAAGATGGTGAGTAGCAACTCCCTCCCCAAATTGTAAAAGATTAGATGAGTCTTATTGTTAAGTGATAGAAAAACATGAAAGCGCTTCTCATCTGTGCTGATATTATTAATAATGGGGCTGTGTAGCAGTATTACTAGACTAGCAAATAAATAAAAGTAGAAACCTTTATAACATCCTTCCCCAAATATGATTTTAGGAAAGGAAAATGTAAGTCTAACCCAAAATCTAATATGCCTCTTCTCATTTACACTCTATCATCAGTTGGGTGGCCTTTTGAGCTGTAATATTATGATCTCCTCATAAATAAGAATTAAACAAAAACTTTGTGTATATTTGATCGGAGTCACAATAACATAAAATCAGAAGGAAATGTCTTTAGAAGTGGCTTTTCAGGGAAACATCGTGGAATAGACTCAGTCTTTGGAATACTTTCAACTACATATGCATAAATTGTTCTCTCTTGCTCTTTTGTGTTTTGTGTCTTGTGGTTGGTGGGGTTTGGTTGGTTGGTTTTTGGTTTTTGGGGTTTTTTTTTTTCCCTTTACAGCAGCAAGGTCTCTGATTTGTAAGTGGTAGTTGAAGTCAGATGCTCTGTTAATCTCTTATTTTCTGCTGCTTTTTTCATTCCCCTTCCATCCTCCTTTCTTGGCGGTTCACCATTTTGTATCTTCATACATTGGGTGTGCTTGGTGGCTCGGACCTGCTGGAACCGTTGGCAAGTTGAGCATGCGGAGTCTGTCTAACCCAGGCTTGTTGGACGAAGATGTAGCTCTTGCTCTCTTACCTCTTTGACTCATTGAACCTTGGCCATCCTCGATCGTCCTCCAAGAGGAACAGGAGATGTGTTCATGCCCGGCAATTCAGAGAAACCCTGTTCTAGATGAACGTAATGAATGTGAAGTTGGAGTTTAAGAAAATACTGTTTTCTGAAACTTTGCAGGAGGAAGGTATGATGCTGAGATGGGGCTCCAGTACTAATTAATATGACCAGTGCTGAAAAACACAGTACTGTTCTAATATTAATATTTATTTGTAGAGTAAACAACAAACAGCTAGACATAATATGCAAATTCTGTGTACACACAGTTTCTCTCAGGGAATCATTTTTTATTCTTGGCAGTTTCTCTCTAGTGATCGTTATTAAAAATCAGCATTTGTTTACAGTTTAAATTGGAGAATAAGAATGCAGGGATTTCCGATGCAAATATATAGGTATGTATAAACTTATCCTTCTCTTTTCCTAAATAGCTATTTAGCTTTCAAAAAGAGCTTCTGACTTTTTTTTTTTACTGCTGCTGTACTAGACTCCTCATCAGTTGATTAGTTAAGCTAGGTTCTATTCTTTTAACCATTTACAAAGTTACAGGAACATTATGTAAGCCAGATATAAAAGGATAACTTCTAAAAAGTAGATATTATCAACTCATGTGGTTACCACACACTAAATAAAATATTTTTTTTTAAATTAAGTCTACACTAGAGTACGCTTAGTAACCATTTAAATGCAAATACCTTTTCAAAATCACTTCAAAATTAATAGGAATTGTACTTCCTATACTTGATAGTTACAAATTTGTATCAAGCAAAAAGATCTTGTGCTTCAAAATAGAGGAGCAGTGTTTGCTCGCCTTATAATGCATGGGGCCTGATTGAATGTTGAAGAAAATCTATTCTTTCTGTACTTTTTTTTTCTCCTTATCCCTTTGCTCAGCTATGTAATAGAAGTCTAAGACTTTGGATACTGAAAATAATAATTTTTGATCCTATAAATCCTTCTCAATTTTCTCATACACACATGTGCACGTACTCTTCTAAGAAGTTTGTAATATTTAGGCACATCCATGTGGATGCTCTTTCTCATATTAAAATCCAGCTGAAGGGAAATAATGTACTCCAAGGAGATGAAATTATATATTTATATATATATATATTTTTTTTTTTTAATAAGATAGCAAGAAATAAGTATTTTCACTTAGGCTTAATTCTACTAACAGAAATGGCTAACTTCTGCAAATTCTCCAAATATTCCAACTTCTCTGAGTTCTTGTCTTCAGAAGGATCTGCAGTTTAACACGGATGTTTTTTAGGGTGTATTTTCCAGCAAGAAGAGTTTGGAAAGGAAACCGATTACTTGTGAGTGTTCTCAAACCGATGAAAAAGATGAGACTCAGATACTTTCCTAATATAGCTGTTACCGTGAAAATCTCAGATTTAAAAGCTTTTAGGCTTGATCTGGGTTTGAACTGGGCATCTTTGTTCCTGTGTCCTAGGCATGTACCAGAAAATTAGTCTTTAGAAGTCATGTAGTCAAAAATTTGTGTTAGCGAATATTGGTTTGTTTCTGCTGTGAACTTGGGAACCCATCTAAAGCTTATTTTCTGGGAAAGAGCAATTAGGCCGCTTGCTTCTCCTCCCCTTTTCTCGTAATAGAAGAAGAAATAAAGGTTTAAATGAAATGGAAATCCGTAAATTTTAAACTGACACTTATTTTGGATTCTATGTTGTTGAACTCTCTGATAACAGATATTATTAAGGTCTGCGCCTTCAGGAAAATGAGGAGAGGATTAGACATTCTGGCAGGGGGATTGGACTAGATGATCTTTCAAGGTCTCTTCCAGTCCCTGACATTCTGTGATTTTTGGAGGGTGTGGAAGATGGTTTGAGCACCAGTCCATCCACTGCTCCAGTGCACAAGGCAGTTTTCAGCTCAAAATCATTGGGAACAGGTTGTGGGTGTTCATTGTTTTTATTCTGTACTTGTATTTTACACCTTATTTTTTTCCCCATGTTCTTTTGAAATATCTTACTATTGTTTGGGACTAAATTCTGGACTCAGTGGACAACTGTTTGGTCTGTAGTGGTGAGTACTATGTTTATATTTGGATTATGTGGTTTTTAGAAGCTTTTAAAGTATTGCGCCTGTACCCAAACACACACAGTTTACTTAGCAAGAAAAACATAAGGAAACTTTCAAAGAAACAAAACTAACCACCACCCAAAACTCATTTTCTTCCTTTAGAGAACTGTGGATGTTTTGGAGTTTTGTCAAAGTGCTGATGACCAATTTACTTATGAAGTCTATAAATGAGAATTAAAATTAGTAGGGAAAAAAAAAAATGAGAAGCAAGTATAATTGGGTAAGCAAAGCCCAGCGTTTTTTGTGTTCTTTTTGTTTTATATTATTTGTCTCTGGATTCGGAGTTCAAGGTCAGAAGACCTATCTTCTTTGGCCTTCTCTCCAGTTGCTCATCAACTTTTATCAGATTATTCCTGAGCTGATCCCACTAATCTGTCTTTGAATGAAGCTCATTCTGGAGTCTTGAAAATATTAATAGGCAGAAACTCTGTCATTTCCGCTGGTGGGCGGCATCTGTGGGAAGTCAGGCTCCATGTCAAAAGCAGATCCCAGCTTCTCCTTGGATTTTGGAAACTGGTTTCAATTGCTAGCCATTTGGTCTAGTGATGCCCTCTTCTGCTTTATTGAAACACCCACAATACCCTGTGGTTTTTCTTTACAGATTCAGTTAGATGCTGCATTTATTCTATCTAGGTAGGGCTCTTCAAGCCTCCTTTCTAAACCCTTTCCTATCTTTTAGTTTTTCTTTGAAGGAGTGAAAACACACCACAGCGATGCCGCGTATGCCTCAGTGGCGTGGAGCCCTTTCTTATTATTTTGATGTTTGTAAATCCAGACTTCAAATTAGCTGCTTCTGGTGACAGCCAGTTCCTTTGACCTGCTTGGTGCTTCAAGGCTCCTAAATGTTTTCAGGGTCTAGATAGCTGACTAGACAAAGTAGCATGCAGATATTTTTTATATGAGTGCTTAGCTGGAAGTGTCTTACAGTGAATGCAAAAGTGCATGTCTGTGAATGTAGACCATATTGGAAACAGAGATTTACTGTCCCAAAGTGTAATGCTTACTCAGCCATCTGATGAGATTGGAGCACTAAACTGTTTGAGAGGGATGCATAAAGCTGTTTTATTACAAGATGCTGTTATGAATTGTAGCAGCTTTCCTTATGGTATACTGCTGTTGCCAAACAAGTTGCATGAATGTAAGCAGTTTTATTTGTAATTATTTGCTTACATTTCCTTAGAATATTTGGGTTATAGCTGTTTGTGATTCCTACTCCTCCACTGGTGGCAATCCCTACATCCTGTTTAATTCAGAATCAAAAGATATCTTTTAAAATTGTTTGAAAAAAGCCTCTCTGAGGAATGCTGTTTCTCATAGACAATATAGAATGGGTCTCAGATGTTTGTATGTGTGTGTGATAGAGCCTTGTTGAAATGGATGCAGAAAGCTTATATAGGAAAAGTCAAAAAACCAGTTCTCTGCTGCTTCTTAATGCAGTGAAAAGTAAAGGAAGAGATTCCATTTTAGCTCAACTTGGGCAAGTCCAGAAAACAGAGGGAGGAACTATCCACCTAAAGAAATGTTATGGAAAACACAGTAGAAAGACCATCATGTAGAACAAATTGCATAAACTTAATTCCCTTAAGCAAATGGCCCGTTCTGTGGGAACTGGTCTAGCACAGTATTGTAACTTTTTTGAGTTCCTTCCAGTAGAATACAGTGTTTTAAAGATGGCAGTTTAAAAAGATATGCTGAATATTATAATTATAATAGTAGTGTTTCAAATTTTGTAGTTGAAGAATGAAAAAAAACTTTTTATAACTAATATTCCATTTTATTTCATAGTGATATCCAATTGTGTCTTGGAGTTTTTCTGTGTCTATGATAAGCATTTGAACAGTATTAAGGCAAAGCTAAAATGCTGTTTAATCTCTGTGGGAAACCATTACCTTCCATTAAAATTATTGACAATATGCTAAAAGCTTACTACACAAAAGTGATAATCTGGACGTAATTCTTGCTTAAGTAATCTTACTGAAGAGTTGGACAAGTGGGGAGGGTAGTATTAGTCAGATAGTTTCTTGTTTTGGGGCTTTGGGTTTTAGTTTCTAATGAATCTGCTAAATTGGGTCAATTATATTTTGGCACTCATTCTGAAATCGTGACAGTGAATCAAATTTTGTGTATGGATAGGCAATAAGGTTTTTTTCTAAATTCTTACAAACACAACATTATTACAAATACCTGCTTCAAGCACTGAATTTATAAAGCAGATTGCTCATAATCTGAGGAATGATATATCACAGCTGTAATGCTCTGTCTTCCCAAGTTAATGAACAGTTACAATTTTCATAATGAAAAATTAAAATAAGGTTAAAGTGGTTTATACAACCGCCTACAGATCTAGCAATAGTCTAATTAGAAGAATGAGCATTCAATTTGAGGAACTTGGAAAAATATATTATCTAGTATTGATAGAGGACTAAAATCCTGTACTTGTATTTAGGATTGTTCGATTGTGAACGATTCAACCAGGACACAACAGAGAAAAACGATAAGTTATTTGCTCTCTGAAATCACTGTGTACACAACAGATTGTGGTTTTCGATGTCTTCAGTGCTTCAGTTGTGTGACTCTCTCTTGTTGAGTCAGCGCAACCACCTCTCATCGGTGTTTGCCCGTTTCTTTACCATTTCTTAAATAAAATGAACCTTGGTCCTTGTTTTTACTATTAATAAACTCTAATGAAGCTTTTGTTACTGCGAATCGTTTATTCTGGGGTAATCGCAACCAAGCAACACAGCTGAGGTGCTGGCTGCAAATAGTGTGGTCTTCTGGAAAGAGCCCCCTGCCCCCAGCTGCTTGCCTTGGAGGGACGGCTGCGCACATCTGAGCCTTGGCCAGGGGTGGAATTGACCCTCAGGGGAAACATCCAGCTTCCATCACGACATCACAAAGCTGCTGTGACAGGGTCTCCGTGTCCTCGCGTTGCCCCGAGTAGCAGTGCCAGGGGGATGGGACGCCAGGGGTGCGATTGGGGGTGCCAGGGGTGCCATGGGGCTGGTGGGCTCGGCAGCTGGGCACCTTTCTTCTCTTGCCACAAGTGTCTGCCCAGGCAGGAGGTTTGGGGGAGTCTGTTACGTGTAGGAAGCTGTGAGAGGCTGACAGCACGGAAACGGAGAGGAGCCTTGTGACACTGCACTGCCCTGAGCTTGTTTCTTCCATTTTCCGTAATCCAGAATGACTGTAATTGAGAGTATATTTGGAATAAGCAGGCTTTGTGGTTATCAAATATGTCAGCTTGGCTTTTTATGTTTATATGTCGGCTTTGTAACTCTTATAAGCTGTTATTTCCTGACAGACTCCTCCATCTTAAATTCAGTCTCTTAAATTCATCTTTCTTCATTTTTTTTGACAGCATAACAGTGTTATACCTTGATCCAAGTGTATCTGTCCCACACAGGGGCTTCTCTGTGTAGTGGGGTTTGTGTGTGTGTGTGTGTTTGGTATGGTGTTGTGGTTTGGTTTTTTGTTCTGTGTGTGTTTGGTTGTGGTTTTTTGTGGCTGGCACTACGCAGAACAGTCCTCCTTAATAATATTCCCCTGAAGTGTTGTTTTAGAGTGAATTTTCTGTTGATCTGTGCCTTTACTCATAATTTCTACAGCTTGCAAAAACACAATGGGGTAGGATTTCTCCTCTTTTTATTTTTTTTTCTCCAGTATCTCTTTTACTGCTGAGGATCTTAGTATCCAGTTTAAGAAAATGTATACCACAAAAAATTTCAGAGGTGTGGCAGCTTATCCTCGTACCGTATAGATGTGATATTTATAAAACAGAAACTTTAGCATTACAAAACGCGATGATTATCTGTGGAACAAGACGGGGTATCTGTGCATAGGAGCAACTAAGAGTAAATAGAATGACTTGGCAGATTAAAGAAACCCAAAATTAAGAGGTGATTTTCACAGTTGTAATATTGTGTTGTAAGATGTACAAATATTGTTAATAGTACTGATTCAGTTATTGAATCTGAAGTATCAATTTGCTCAGCTGTTCAATTGTGGAGTAGCGGATTGTGAGAATAGGAATGTAATTTAGATTCCAATTTGTTTTCTTGGAAATTATGATTTTCCTAACATATAGTGGTTTTGAATGTTTTTCTAAATATATTTTAATTACCCCAGCATCACTATTTTTGTGTCCTCATTTTTAAGCTATAGTTGAAGAGGGTGGAGTTGATACTCTTTTTCTTCCTCTTCCTCTTTATATATTCCAGATAAAAGAGAAATTACAGTAGTTGGTATATTTGTCAGTCATGGGAGGGAAAGACTTCTCTACTTGAATTCTCACCAGGCACGTGCAAGCGTTAAACAAATGGCTCAAACTGATTGAGATTTACCTTAGATCCTCTTTGCGTGACCTTAGTAATGTTGTGGAAGAGTGAAGATATGGTAGCATATCAAAATGTGCTGTTACCAAAATGCACAGTCAATTTAAAAACAAACAGAAAAAAACAATGGAAAAAATTAAGGCCCTGGCCATGTTTATGTTACTGTTTTTCAGAATAGGAAATAAAATCTATGTCTTTGGAGGTCAAATGACTATTTTGCAAGGAAACAGACTCGGAGTTATCGGTCGCATCAGTGAATATCAAGCTTTTTCTTTTTTTTTCTTTTTTTTTAGTGAGTATTATACCTAGTATGTTTAAGAATACATTAAGTCCAGCGGTATAATTTACTTAGAGCTATACTTATAGAACACATCTGAAAAAATGCTGAATTGTTCAGTTTAAATTAGCCTCATTCTTATGTAATGAGATGTTTAAAATAAGTACTGTTGTTTGCTCATGTAAGAGAAATTCTCCCCTACAGAGATGACATATCTAAAAGGCCTTTATCACTTCAGCTTTCTAGACAGAGGGTGAAGTTGAGCTAAATCTCTGCACAAACTTTACCTTTCCTACAGCCTTACGGCCTTTCAATAAAAAGATATCTTTGTGTTGTTAGAAGCTCCAAGATTCCACTGTTGTGGTTTAATTCTGCACATGATCTCTGGCAGCCACTGCTGAAAATAAATAAAAAATAGGAAACCTGTTAGCAATTTGAACAGTTAAAGAAAGAAGTCGCGTAGGAGAACAAACTGTGTATCTTTATCAGTTAACATCCTCCTGTTCTACTTAAAAACATCTTTGTACGCACGATCTTAAATTTCTGATGACTTGAAATTGTATATTAACACGCAACGTAATCTGAAATGCAGATGAGGGCAGAGAGGACACTTGTGGAAAGTGGCTTCTTGTCTTACTGTCAAGGAGCCTTAGACTTGAAGTTTTATTTCTCTGCTGAATTCTGTAGAGATTTTTGGATATGCGGGTTGTAGAATGTGCCTGTCAAATTTCCTAGGTCTTTTTTCTCTCAAGGAATGATTTGCAAGAATCTCTAGATTATTGGCAAAATGTTTTGAATGCATTTGTGGTGTTCTCTTTTTCTCTGTGTTCACCAACCAATTACATGGTTTTCTCATGTTCCTTGTTCTTTCTCCAGGACTCCTAGCCTGTGCAGAATCATACTGGTAAAAAAAGGCTTTTAAAATCCTAGGAAAAAAAAAAATCTAGTGGCACTAAATGGAGCGGCAGTATCTTCAGTGGTCGAAAGACAGGGTAAATTTTGAGATATGAGGATCAATATGGAAGAGAGTTACCAAGATAAAGGGAAGATGGATAAGGCTAGTCAGGAGCAGTGCTGAAAGAGGGATAAAGAAAGGAACGTATTGGTACGGGCTTTAGGGTGCTAACCCTGGGCAGAAGGAGCAAGAAGAGAAAGCATTAACAGAGTTTTTGGAACTAGCTCTTATCTGGAAAGTCTTATCAATAAAGTGGGAATGAAGCCATCCCAGCTGCGGAGAGAACTGGAAATATGGTTTCACAAAACAGCCCAGAAGGAGCTAAAAGGAGAAGCATGTGTAAGATGGGATCGGTTTGCATTGCTCTGAACAGCTTGGGAGCATCACCTGGTGGTGATGATCCAGGATTGGGTTTTGCTTCTTGCCTACATGGTAGAATGGCTCTGGACAAAACTAAAATAGGCCTTTGAAGGCCAATGTCATGGCTGTAGGTGGAGGCAGTACCTGAAGCTCACCAGCAACATAGGTACTTCACACAGCATAGGCAAATGCTGCTGTAACCCCTCTTACCTTCACACTGCTGTGGGATCCTCTTCTTCTGTTACCTGCAGTGTGTCTCCTTTTGGGAAGTGGGAGCCAGGAAAACAGATCCATATGTTCTATAACCTGGGAGGTGTTATCTGCCAAAGTCAGGAAAAGGGCAGAACGGGAGGATGTGGCCCCGGAGGTTTCTGTGCACCCAGCCCAGGGGAGGTTATGGGTGCTGGTGGCAAAAATAATGGATGTTCATACTTGTGATTCTTTCTCTGCTCTTGGTGCTTAGTGCACATGGCACAACCGATGCTTAAGGGTGGCTGAAATGTGTGTGGTTGGCTTTATTTACATGAAGGTGATGTGACTGAACTGCATTTAACATTCCCTCCTTCCTTCTTTCTGATTTTACAGGAGCTAATGAGCTTTTTCAAAGGATCTTGCTGCTAGCGCTCTTAAATTGTGATTTGTTTTTTTGTTGTTGTTGTTAATTTGCGAAAAAAAAAATAGTGTGAAATGCCTCTCCTGAAACCTTAAGATATTTTCTCCTGTGCAGAGCCTCTTTAGTAATTCCTGAGTTCGGTGGTGTCCTTTAAGAAGTATTTAGGCTACATCTATAAATACTATCTCAACTCTTGAGGCAAAAAGCCTTTTAAATTCATATTGCCATACACTTTTTGTTTAGTGGTTCAAAACCACAGACTGACTGAAGTAAAAATCAGTGGTGTAACTGGGACTCGCTCTGAAATGCAATGGTAGTCAAGTCCATGTCTATGTGGGATATGTAATGTGCAAGATTTCAAAATAACCCTATGTTAAGCGTATAATTGTCACAACGTATTGTAGTTTTTCACATAGCAGGCATTGCCTGTAAGTGCAAGAGTGCTCTGACAGACGGGACGCAGAGGCAGCGTCACCTGAGAGAGGAAGGATGGGGCACAAGCCAATGACTTGCCCAGAACCCCCAGCCTGCCCAGTGAGATGCTGAGAAACTGAGCGATTAAAATATCAAAGAATTATGAAGTATATTCCACCTTCCAGGTCCGTGTGTGTTTGTTTTGTAGGACAGCTAGGGGTGCTAGGCAGTATCAAAATGCTCTGAACGGACAAGTTGATCTGCTAAAGTTGCCCATTGGGGCAACACCAATTTGAAGACAAATTTTTTATTTTAAGACAATTTTTAAATTTTAAGACAAATTTTTGTTTGTAGCCAGGTGGAGTTTCAACACATCCCACTGACAAGTGAAAAGACAATGGTGTTTATATTATTTGGAGACTTTTTAATGTGTTTTTCAGAATCAATTATAGTAACACTTTCAAAAGCAGTTTGGATCAAAAAGTAAATTGGAGTCTAGAAAAGAAAAAATGGCATAAACAAGGCAAAAGATCACAAAACACTGAGTAATTGAAATGCTGTATATATTTTTATGTAAATATTTTGTCTCTCTGTTTAATCAACCTCAAAGGTTCAGTCTCTTTTTAGAAAGACTTAATGATCAGGGAGCATGTTGCTCTTTAAGAATTTCTGTGATCACCTGACCACCTTTACAGGGTATAGGGGTTTTTATTTGTTGTTTAAATTTCCAACTGTGTTTAAAAATACAGTATGGGTTTAGATATAGTAGTAAGAACCATAAAAATTAATTTTTTGAGAGCACTGTTAGGAGTGGAAGGTTGTACTGGTTGGTGGACCATTCAATTCCTGAATAATATCTACAAAGATGTTTTTAGAGAACTTAAGTGCAAATCTAAATTAATATAATACTGAGATTAGGAAAAAAAAAAAGGTGCCTGACTTAATTGAGGCAGAGTTAATGTGTGGTGCCTTATGAGGTGCTTTTCTCAAGCTCGGTCAATGCTGAACTCAACAGGCAGTCTTTGCTTAGTCTTCTGTGGATTTTGAATTTATTTTTTTTTTTTACCCCACAATCCATATTTGTGATGTCTGTGACTGAACTCGGGGAGACTGCTTCAAAGCTTGAAGTACCTCACAGCTGCAGCACCTATAGCTGGAATGCTGCTGGGTTTTTTTGAATCCTTAATAATTAATAGCCATGGTATATCTGAGTTCACTGTAAAAAGCAGCCATTTTAATTTTTACATGTTTCACTATGCCATTATTCATGCTTGCATACAGTGATTCTGTGACTGTTTGGACATCACAATATTTCATGTGTTTGAATGCTCTGTTCACTTTACAGTTCTCCTGCGTATAAAGCAACTGTCACTTTGCTAATGTGAAGTGAAATTTCATGTCAGCAGGACTTATGCTAAGCTTGGTTTTATTTGTTCTAGAAGAATGTAATATATTATTCTCCTAGGTAGTGTACAAACATTTGAAATGTATTAATAATGGAACTTTTATGTACATCTCTAAGATGCAGATGACATTTTTCTGTGAATTAGGGTTGTTACATGCTGAGCAATTTTTCAACTACAGTTCCCCAAAGTCCTGTACTTAGAAGCACCAAAATGCATTCATAAAATAGTTTTATTTATATAATTGTGTTTATTTTTTTATTTTATGTAGACATCATTCTTACCTTCAGAAAAGAAATATGATGCTACTTTCCAACAATGCACAATTTATTTAGAATGTAATTTTTACTTTTAGAGCTTTTTGATTAGAAAGCAAGAAAAGCAAACTGATTATTATGACCTATAAAATTATTCAGCACTTATTTTATTAACCGGTAGATAATCCAGGGCACTTTAAGGTGCAATTCTTTTTTCATCTTTTTAACAGGCCTCTAAATGATAATGAACTTGTCTTGATGTGCATGTTAATTTGTGATGAAAGGTGGTAAATTAAAAGAGTTACCCAAGATTTAAAGTCTAAGAAAAACAACCTGAAATGTATCTACTTCATTTTTATGTAGCTGAAAATGTTATGAAATGGAAAAGACAAAGACTCAGTTGAATGCTTGAGTGAAAAATGTGTACGTTTTAAGTAATTCAGTTTTCTTCCTGAAGAGAAAAAAAAAAGCTAAGATTATATATGTCATACTGATGTACCAAATCCTATTTAAATAATTATGAGATGTTTGGATTTTGTTATTTTTTGTCCTACTCTAACTCACATACTAAACCATTGGGATAAATTGTGTTGGTTCATTCCCATTTTACAAAGAAAGTGTGTGAGAAAAAAGATTGAGTTGCTTAGGGGCATGAATAACATTGAGCAGAAAAAGGAAAAAAAAAAGCGTGGCACTTAGATTAGTAATCCATTATTATTTATATTAGCTACTGTTGGTTTTTTTCCTTTTGTCTACGTAGCATGTATTCTTAACTAATCACAACTTATTCTGATTATAAGCAAACTTCTCTGATGAGTGAAACTTCAAGACATCCATCACAAGGGAGAATTTCACTTCAGTTAATTCAGTGTGTCTCACCTTCATCTAATTTTCTGGTGTTTGTGGCAAATGCATATTGCCTTTATCCATCACAGAAATGTAATAATAATTTAGAAAAATAAAGCTTAGAGTGTTTTATTTGTTGTTACATAATAGAATTTAAAAATATGAAGGTGAAGTCAAAGACATGCTTTTACTGGGTTTTATTAATGTAGGAATTACTCATGTTCAAGCAGTTTGACAGCTTTATTAATACAATTTATTTAATAAAGTCTGACACTACTGGATTGGGAAGAACAAAAGATAGTCAAAGAAATGGGAAAGGTTGGCTTCAAGATACACAACAGTGCAGGCTGAGTGAGACTTTCACACCTTAGGGGAGGAGCGGTGAAATTAAAGGAAGATGGGAAAAAAAACCTGAATTTGCAAAATTTTTGGGAGTAGTCTAGCTTACAAGCAGGGAAAAGATCTCAGAAGTCACTGATAACCATGTCTTTCATTGTGAACCAAAGTTCATTTTCTCACAGTGCTAACTCTTCAAAAAATGTCAATACCATTTGACTGAGCATGTTTCAAGAAGACTTTCACCTTTCTGGCTAAGCCTGGTATTCACTGTGCAGGATCTTTTCTGGATATAGGACTTTTTGTTAATTCTCTGAGCAGTACTCTAAATGAAAGTTTACCACAGACTCCGTTACAGTAACACCATCTTACTTACCAGTGTCTTGTGGTGTCAGGAGATGCCATCATTCATCGGCTTTCCTTTGGGCAAAGGCAGCCGGTGAAATGCTGCCCCTGAGCTGAGCGTGGGTGTCGCTGCGTCACGAGGGAATCAAAAAGACAATGGTTACCGTGGCATGGATATGGCCCCTTGCACATTTGGAAGCCCTAGCACAACTATTTCAGTCACCCTTTTGGTCTAAATTGGAGAGATTTTTGTTATTCTGGCAGATGAGTGTTTTTGTGGTTGAAGCATGGAAGAAAACTCGTGTTTCAAGGATGCTGCTGTGTTCACGTGCTTCTTTGCAGTGCTAGTGTCAATAACAACTTATATTGCTTGTGCCATGACAGCGTTGAGCAAAAAATGAAGTAGCTGAGGCTTCTAGACTGGCTTATAAGCAATGTAAATCTTGCATTCATTAAAAACCTGAAACAAGAT
The DNA here is from genome assembly GCA_013399365.1 of Pampusana beccarii. NCBI lineage: Eukaryota > Metazoa > Chordata > Aves > Columbiformes > Columbidae > Pampusana > Pampusana beccarii. The sequence goes on along the minus strand of VWYH01006690.1, from coordinate 704,310 downwards.
GATTTTCTGTTTTTTTTTTTCTGAAATTCAGGGTACATCTCACTGTCAAAAATAAATATTCCCTTTAGACAATTATCTAGACAATATTGATTTAAAATTTACACTTAAGATGCAGGGGTTGAGTTGTTGTCTGGAACGTAGAGGGTGATGGTGTGAGTCTCTGTGGGATACTTCAGTAAAGCATGATGTAGCAGTGATGGGCAGTGATAAATATACATGTATAGCTTATGTCTGTGGTGGTCGCCCTCATCTGTCTGTGGAGAACAGGAGTTTCTTTATCCATCCATTTTTATGGAGAAAGCAAGAAAATATGAGTTACCATCAGGTAACTGTAAAGTGCAGGATAAAGTCTTTAGCATTCATGGAACTTCAGAAAAAAATGCATGCAAGAAGTATTTTAAATTCCAGTTATTTTTAAATGTACATGATTAAAGAAAACAATCCCATCCATACGTTATCTGAGTTTTTTAAAAATCTGTTCATACAAGTCAAAACATTTGACATGGACATAATGCTTGTAATTATCCGTGCCTCCAAGAAAATTAAACTATAGGTGTATGTAAATGAAGACACTCAGAAAAAAATCATCATAGGAGTTTAAAATAGTAGTTACACTGCATTAATGCACTTTCTGGGCACTCTTACTCAGAATTTTAGTGACCTTACTTCAGCTTCATTAGTTGATTTTTGAAAGCCATTACATCAAAGTAAAGCTATTACATTTCTAAAAATCAAAGTTTGTACAGGTGTATTTCTTAGTTTAATCTTCGAATTTTCTTCTTAACGTTTCTGGGTTTGTGCGGTTAAATTCTAACCCAGACATATATATCTAGATCATTCCATTTTATTTGGCTATCAAGCGTCTCAAGGTAGCAATCCAATGCAGAAGGCAAGCTCCCATTCCCGTGTCACAGTTGTGGCTGCAATTGAGGTTCAGCTACAGACCTGGGATCACAGAATGAGCAGGCTGAGTATTTTGTTCAGGAGCTTCCAAATATTAATGAGATCTGTTCCGAGTAAAACTAAGTGTTCTGTATAAATACACACTCTAATGGCACTATTCTATGAAGAATAGATGTTCTGACCTATTTTATGAGACATTAGATGATCATTTTTATTTTTTCTGTTCGCAAAAACAAGAAACCTAAACCAGAGTCCTCTGTCATGCCCTTTACATGGTAATTTGCCTTCAGTTTCTCTTCTAGTCAGAAAAAAACGTTGTCACTATTCCAGTTTGGAGGTCCATTAACAAATTTAGGTCCAAGGGTCACTGTCTCTTTTCAATTCTTGTACACGAAGCAGAAAGAATGAAGGCGCATCTGATACCATCTAGATCCAGTCCTACGTTAGTTTAGACTTGTGCATAGTACAGTTTTCAATTCACAGCAGCCGTTAACCTGTTCTTGCCTGGCCCTGAGAGACTGGGTCATGGGGAGGATGAGGCTCTGGTAGTAGAGTACACAAGTCAGGTTTCTGGGTTCATTCTGAGCCTCCTTCCTTTTCTGTCTTGAACCATACCCTTCACATTCTGTGCTTCAACAAGGAGGAAAAGCAGGGGGAGTAAGGAGAGTAGACTGAGGTGTAGGAGTAAATGTATCTTTCCTTGGGTCTGTCCAACCATTAGGAAAGGCAGATTTCAGGCCTACTGGCTTGAATTAACAGCCCTTTGCTGGGAAAAGTAGGGTCCGTGAACAAGTGGCTCACAACTCCAAAGGAAAAAGGGCTAATCTGACAAATATTGTCTCTATAGGCATACAGAGAAATAAATACTTTGTTGTAAGAAAAAATACCATAACTAATTTGCGATTCTCCTTGATAAAGCGACAGTGTAAGGAGATCGCTTTTGACTCAGAAGGAATGCTGCCTATCGTGCTGCAGTTCACAAGGCTTGTTTCAGAACGTAATTTTTCTTATAAAAGAAATGGAGTAAGCTATTCTTGAAGTTAACTTAATGGAATGAAACAGGTATAAAGCTCTTGAATTCTATTACCAGGGTTTGCCTATAGTTATACTAGAAAAGACAATTAGAATCCTTAATAATTTAATCTTGATGAAATCTTTACCACTGAAGCTTGACTAGTAAACACATAACACTTTATTTTTTGTAACTGAAGATGGTGTTCTGGTTGCCTGGCTTTATAGACAAAGTAAGGCAAGATTCCAGGTAAGCTATATTGACTATGACTGTATTGATCAAATGAGATGAGGGAAATTTACCCCAATATGCTTGTTCTTTTATAATACCTTTAAAATTATTTTAAGAGGAGTAAAGATTGAATTTATTCTATTAAGAAATTGCATGCTGTATTTTCACATTGTGCTTTCTCTTTGCAGAGTATTTTCCCTGTGCTTTTTCATATTTAGAACATGTTTGAGTTCGAAATGGAAGCCTAAAGGTTTTTCTGATGAATTGTTGGGGTCTATTAATTTGTATGGTTCGTTTGTGCTCTCCATAGGAAAGCTGAATTTGCTGGTGCATACTTTGGTTGTGTTGGAAATGCAGTTATATTTTTAAAGTGATATCTAGTCCCTGTAATATTTTTTCTATCAGTGTCAATGTATTTGGAAGACTGAGTCTCTGTAAGCTTGAAAAGAGTCACTTTAGGAAATAAAAATAAATGGTATGTAAGAAGCTTGTGAAGGGAAGCGTCAGTGGCTGGTGAAGGCTGGAACAGGAGTGCTGGGGGGAGGAGAGGAGCTGTTTAATACCAACTCTTCCTGCAGTCTGGCAATTTATTCATGCACTGGACCTTGCAAGCCCAATCCACAGATGCTATTTTCTGCTCCTTACTGAATAAAACTCAGTGCTGGGTCCTGAGTGTAAAGATTAATTAGTCAGTGAGTGTTAAAGGTCTGTTAAAGCCATTATGGTGTATGTCCACAGAGACAAATAGGGGCTATAAAACATTGTGTTTGAAGCCTAATTTTACATGTGTATTTTTCATTAATAATAATGATGGTAGTAATAACGATAGTCTTTTCATCCTGAAAGCTCTCAGAGGACTAAATGCATAGTGCAGCGCATAGTGTAGGAAGGACCACACTGTCCATCACTGAAATGCCATCTTTCTCAAGGCATCCTCCGGGTGATGCTGAGCTCAGGTTATTGTTGGCCATTGCACAGACAACTGTGCAGTGCAGGTCATCCAAGTAAGCTTTATTTTAATCCAAAAATAATTGTTTCTTGAGTTGAAGGTACTAAAATATATATATGTGTGTGTGTCACTTTTTCAAAAATGGCGACCGAAAAAGTTATGCATCATCAGAAACATATTCTGCCAGTTGGTTGCCAGCTTTCAAATAAGCTCTGAGTTACAACATTGTTGAATGTTTGACTCTTTATCAGGAGTTTTTAGCTAATTTAATAACTTTTAGCTAATGGCATAAAGGAGAATATTTTTTGTAAATAGAAGGATATGCATAGAGTTGAAAATATTCTTGCTCATTTCTCTGGACCAAGCTACAAGTGTTCTGTGTGTACCGAGAATGAATACCCGCACGACCAGCGGCTTTCCAAGTGAAGCTGTTTCCTGTTTGCACGTTTGCAGACTTCTGTGGGGTTTTGTGGCATTTTCGTATATGTTTTTTTTTTGGTTTTTGAAAGCTGGTGGAGCTTAAGGCAATTCAGATGAGTGAACTAGCAAATATGGTTTCTCTCTTATGGTTATAGCTGTTCCAGTATGTAAAACTAGAATGGACTGTAAGCCATGTAAAGTATTCCTTTTCCACAGAATCAGATTTAAGCAGGGAAGGATGTCCCTATCAATGCTTCCAAAATATATTGTGGAAATGTTTACCCAGCTAAGTCCAGCTATGTGGAACTTGTTTGATTAACGTAAGCTTAATTTACAAAACCTAAAAGACAGAGCTAAAACTGACTACCTATATTATCTAGCTGGTTACAAATGAAAAATATTGTGAACATGACTGGACTAAAACTTCCCATCTAGGTTGGACACTTGTATTGTCTAGTATTTTCATCCCAGTGCTGTACTTGGATTGGAAGATGCCAAGGTATATCTTAAAAACAGAAGAAAAGAGACAACATTTATCATGTCTGTCAGGTCAGACTGCCTGGGCTTTTATGTCACAACACTTTCTGGACTCCTTGTTATAATTAGCATCTTAGGTAATTTTAAATATTTGTTAGTTTGCTCCAGTAATGGAGGGAAAGTCTTGCATTCAACAGCATGTGCGTAAGTGTTCTGGGATTTCTTTCTCTCTTTTCAACTGTCTCCTGCAGTTTTTAATGGAAGTCTTGTTCCTTTAGGAGCAACAGCCAGCTATTGTTTAAGCTGTTGTGTTGATGTTGGACCTGGAAGGCATGAACAAGAAATGGAAAGATGATGATTTGTTCAATAGGCTTCCAGCAATAACCAGATAAAAATAGATAGAGATGGCAGTTGTTTTAGTGTCTATGTGAAATGAAGCTATGGTGCTGGAAGGAAAGGGTATTCTTGGATGGAAGATGAAAAAAACCAAAACAAACAAACAAACAAAACCAAAACATAACAACTTAGTGGCTCTTACCAGATTTCTAACTGCTATTCCATAATTAATAACTAATTATATGAATGTTTTGGAGCCTCTGTGGGTCGTCATACTTAGAGGCTTCAAGAATTTAGCACTCTCTCTAAAGAAATTGAATTAATCACTCACTTCAGCGACGTATTTATATTAGCTGGTGAATAAATGAAGTCAAAGGGCTAATAGATCTAGTGAGCGAAGCACTTGCTTTTCAGCTGTAGGTCAAGCAGCAACTGCAGCTCTCAGAGGAGCACTTATCCTGGAGACAACTGGGCTTGGCGGGTTGGAGTGACTGACAGGGCCCGGGCTGTGACTGACAGCTGTGCTTTTTGGACCTCAGCAGAATACCTAATGCTGCTTGAAGCCCTATCCAAATATTTCACATCTTGTGATGGAAGCTCAGTAACAGAGGTATACGCTCTTAAAATAACGTTAGTTTATAGAAGCACACTTCATTTCTAGCATAGTTATCATCAAAAAGGATTGTTTATTTTAGGGTCTAGTTCTTTTTTGAAGTATCTAGTTCTACTCATATGTCTAAGGTTAATTAAATTACGTATGAATTGTGAGTGCCACAGAATGTCTTTAGAAGACTTTCAGTAATTCAGACTATTTCAGATGCCTCATTTGCCTTTCAGTGTGGCAATCTATCAACAGTACACTGAAATAATACGTGTTAAAATTAGTGATTGTGCATGACAGTATTTTCAGATATGTACCACAATGCATGCCCGTAATTCCTTAGTTGTATGTATGATAATGATTCCTCACAAATATTCACGATAGTTACAAACAGTTGCAATTAGGGCCAAAGATTTTTAATTTACATAGAAAGAGCAATCCATGATTGAAAATGGCGTAATTGGAGAATGCCTGTTTATAGTCATAAACTTTGATTTTGTTCTTGGCTTTTTCAGCACTTCCCCGTTTTGCTCAGTATTTGTTGCAATTTGTGTATTTGCATTTTGATGTAAATATATACTGCTTACTAGTGATTAGAAAAGCCAATGCAGACTGACTTTTAAGATTTGAGTGATCATACATGCCAGAGAAGGAAGAGTGCTCACAGTATATAGGGCAGAGTCAAAATGTGTTTGCAATTTGCGAACAATAAGGAACAGCACTAAAAGTTTTTAGCAATAAATGTTTCAGAGGGAAAAATAATGTCTTTGTAATCCCAGTCACTGCAGACTAAGAAGAGGCAGCAGTGATCTTTGTACATGGGTGGCGATACAACATTGTGGCTTTTTCATCATCTTAAGCTTCAAAATCTCGCTTTCAGCCTTTTGCTACAAAGCTAGGCTTGAATGTTTCATTATTTACATGTAGCATGAATTAATTTCTTTTAATATTTAGTCTTCTCACCATTTCCTTGTTTCACTGTATGCTTTTTTATGTATCCTAGTCTTTTCCTTTTATTGGCAAAATAAAAGTATTTTTAGTACGTTTTGAACACCACAAATTAAGCTTATTTTTTACTGTTGCTTTTTAAATCTTAATGATGTATGTGTTATTGTATAAATTACGTGAATAGCTTGTGTCTAATGTTAATAATAGTACTGTCATCAACGAAAGAAATTGAAGTTGCGAGTGGTGGATCTTCTACATGTTATGTATTGTTATTTGATAGGGAGTAACAGCTAACAAAGAGCCGGTAACAATGTGTAATTTAGTGCATACAGTATGGCTAGCAAATAAAATGCCAGAATTTCCATCTCAATTTAGGCAGATATTTGCTGGATTCATTCTAAACACTGCTACAAATGCGGGTTGTGAATGTAACATTGTAGAGTAGTAATTTATTACACCATAATTTTGTTTATAGTGCTACTGATTAGCAGTTTCACTGTGGTGGCTTAAAGCTTGACTGTTTGTGGAACAGACATTTTGTGGTATAGCAACGTCCAACAATCACACATGCTGTAGATTTTGTCGTTTTCATACGGGTATCATTTATTAACAGCAATGTCTAAATTAGCATTTCAGAGGTTTTTCAGACTAGATTATTTTAACTGCTCCTTCTCACGTGAAAGTCTTAATCTCCTTCGCAGCATAGACCTGTGAAGTGTAGGAAATTACTGTAGGGGTCTGTCCCTGATAAATATGCCTTCTAATGAGAATTGCGGCAATGTGGACTTTCTCGGGGTGACAGCATCCCCTGGCCACCTTGTCCCTTCTCCGCCCCTTTTCCTTCTCCCCCTGCGCTAAGATGAGACCTGTCTTGCAGATCGAGCCAGGCCGTGGAGGGCTCTGTGCCGCGAATGCGTGAGAGGCGGTTTTGCAGTCAGGAGCTGCTCGTGCAAACATCAGAAGGAAGATGTGGGGCTCGGTGCTGGACCAGCCCAAGCCACAAGGGCTCACCTGTTTCTCCGTGAAGTGTCAGCTGGTGTGTGTGTGTGGGAATGGAGCGGTTACTCCTGTGTTCCTCCCCAGGGCTGTGCGGGTTCCCGCTCAGCAAGGGCTGTTCTGGCTCCAGGAGTCTCCCTTGGTTTGCCCATCCAAGGCCTGTGTCACCCTGTCGGTGTTAACTAGATAAAATATACATCTCCACTTTGGCCTCCTGTAAAAGGTTTAGATGCTGCGGCCTGTTTGTGACATTGGAATCAGTCTTTGTCAGATGTCATAGTTGTTAAAGTAGGTATTAATACAAAATAATAAATGAGTGTAGTGTTCAACTTTTCTGTAGCTGTCTATCAGAAAGTTCTGAAGTGGATTTCTTTAAAGACTCCCTGTCTCCTGAGGAAAAGGGGATAAGGCACTGTGTCCCTGGACAGGATCTATGACTCATTATGTCAATCAAATTCCACTTCAGAGGGGAATAAAGAGATTTGTATCTCAAAGCTGTGCATAACGACTTCTCGGCTTTTCATTTCATATTTATGAGCGGTTTACTTTGAAGTGTTTATCAGGCAATACGCAGAAACATGAGAGAGCATTGCCTGAAACCATGTTCAAGTGTCTAATCTGTTAAATGCTTGCTGAGCAGGCTAGTTCATCAGTGCATGCAATGCAAAAAGAAGAGGAAAAAATAAACTTTCTGGGTTTTTGAGGTTTTGAAGCAGAATCTTTATATTAACAATATAAAAAGGATTAATAATGCCAAGCATTTTGAAATAAATGTAATATATGAAACTTACAAAAGTTGGCTATGTTCTGTGTTAAGTAGATAAATAATTCTTTGCTTGAAAGGAAGCTTGACAGTACTTAATACCAAAACTATACAGTGCCACATCTGCTTTTAAGAGGGGAGTATACGTTGACCACAAAATTCTCACTGTTAATTTTGAAGGCTTGAGGCATTCATAAAACCAGGCTTCTGTAGGGTTCTTTTCCCACCTCCAGAAAGGGCAATTTGCTGATAACAGAAGCGTTAAAAGCTGATAAAAGAATAGCAGTGGCATTAGCTTGAAATGGAAGCAAATTTGCAGCGGTATTGCCCATTTGCCGTGTGCTGTGTCTGCAGTGGAGCTCTGAAGAGGCAAGAATTTTTAAATAGGTCAGAGATAAAAAGCCAGAATTTTAGGTAAAGCGGAAACAAAATGACAGTGTTTTTTCTCATTTTAATATAGCTCTTGTGGGTTAGCTGGATGGGAGCAAGTGCCTGGTGACCATTGTTTCAGTTTCCTGATCACAAATTTTCTACCACCAGCCCTCTGAAGTCAGGTTTTACTGATTCTGGCAAGACATGACTGCTCAAGCCAGTCCTGTGAGATGGGGACCTGTAGACTGCAGTGCTAACAAGTACAGTCCAGCCCACAAACCCATGCTGGAAAATTCTGATGTATCTGTGGGCAGTGCAAAATATTTCCTTGGGTGAGTGGTTTCTGAGGAAAAAAAAAATGTGATTCCCCTCTACAGAGAACACAGTTGACTTTGAGTGACTTGATTTATGTGTCCCCCACTTCGGACTTGTTAAAGTTATCCCTATACTGACTGAGAGGACCACAGCTGATCAGTACTGTACCCTTCTGATTGTCTAGGTATAGATTTGTCTTTGGACTTTCCACATCAGAAATCATTGGAAACTTTTGGTTTGCTCGCTATTTTGGGTTGACGGGGTCTTTCTTTTGGCTTTCCCATTTATGGGTGAAAAAGCTTTCTCCTTGATTATATAACCCACGTGCATTGTTTGCCAAGTTCCCGTTGTCATTTTGTTTTTTAAAAAAGAAAAAGAAAAAAGGTATCAAAAAAAGTGCTATAAAGCATCTGCTGTTTGGTTTCCGTGACAAAAACAAGTTGTAGGAGAACTTAAATCAAGGGTAGTTTTCCAATATGTATGCCTGTTCCCTGTTCTGAAGTCATTAAAGAGATGATAAAGAAGGAAATAGAGCCACCAAATGCCTTTGAGAACCACAAATCTGAAATTTAAATAGATGTGCTGGTGAGTTTTAATATGCTTAGCTGAATCAGAGGTTCATCAGTCTGAAAGCAGTGGATAAATCTGTGAAGTATCCAGAGCCTGTCATGGTAGCTTAAGCCATGTGAAGCTGCTGGCCAGCTTAGCTTCTGTGCTCTATCATACCGGTAATTAAGAAAACAAGTTTTTTCAGATAAGACAGTGCCTGAAAGGCCACAGGCAAAAGCTGTGCAAGTCCCGCACAGCCACGGGATTTCTGTCAGTAGTCACATAACAGAAAAGCGAACTGAGCAGAATGGGCAAGCTCTCTCATCCCAGGTGTCCTGTAAGCAGGAGAGATTTGCCTTTCCCACCTCTGGTCTTCAGTGCTGTCCTTACCTACTCTGTACTCCATTTCAAACCAAACCCAGTTTTAGGTCTAAGACCACCTGTGACTCCTGTGTAGCCAAAAAGGAAATACATGAACTAGCCTAAAATGCGTCGTTGCAAATGGTTGGTAAGTTTAGAAGTGTTGAACTAGTGTGAGGATTAATGAAAAACCCAGTCTAGTCTCCCTCTCGTTAAATCCACAGAATTCTATAATTGGAGTCTGCAAAGTAAATAATAATAATAATAATAATAAATAGATAAATAGTGACATCAAATGATACCTAGGTATACTTGACCTTTATCAGTGAGATGTGAATTTATAATTTCACCTGATCTGCAAGGCACTTATGAAGCAAGTAAAGGCACTTACAAACTGAAATGACGTGTGTGTTAAAAATAGTCAGAGAACACATCCTGCACAGTAACTCTTCCAAATGAACTACATTTTGATCTAACTTTCTTTGTAGTATGTACTGTGTTATCTCCACATAGTAGTGCCTCACTAAGATTTTGGTTTTAGGCTGAAGATTCTTAATAACAGAACTAAGCGATAAAGAAGGACTAGACAGTATTTTTATTTTTTTTTTTGATTACAACTGGTTGTTGTGTGGAATAGTTGACCTAGTAAGAAAATATCAGTTTTTTAAAATCAGTTTTCAAAAATCAGGGTCAGCATTTTCCCACACATAAAAGATTTGACAAAAATCATAGGTTTAGTTGAGGTATCTTCATGTTGCCTCTTCATTTAATCAATGCTGAAGTGGTGGGTGGAACTTAACTTACTGCTTGGCATGTTTGCATTTCCATTCTGTTATTTACCAAATTAAAGTCATTACCAGCAGTCCTTCAAAAAAAAANAAAAAAAAAAAAAAAAAAAAAAAAGGAAGGGAAAGAACAAGGCCAGGGCAACAGTTGTCCCTATTGTTAAAATGGAGTTTTATAAAAACAAAGACATAGTTTCAAACAACAGAAAGTTAGGAAAAAACATGATCTGTATGCCATTTATTGGCACATACACACATTTTCACTTCTGTTCATTGAAGAAGAAGAAGGAGGGAAAAGTGATCTAAATTAAAATTAAAATACTGGAACTGAAATTCTAAACCACTGGAACTGACAGAAATTTAGATAAAACAGAGAAACAGGGTGGTTGCATTGACCAAGCAGAGCTGTGCGCCTGGGGTAGGAAGAGCCTGTTGGGAGCAGCACGTACCCCAGGACTGCCGCCCTGGTACGACTGCCTGAAAGGGAGGTGCTGCGCTTGAGTATACAGCGAGCTGCCAAAGGGGAATCAGAATAGCATCTTGTTTCGTGAGCATAGGGAAGGCAAAGAGGTGCACGGAGGGAGGTCGCGTTGCTTTGCTCCGCACGAGCCTGGCGAGGCCGACGGTCCCAGAACCGCTGGGTCTGCTGGGCTGCGGCCTGGTGTGGGGTGGCTGCTCTCCGGGCTGGAAGGGCCAGGGTGTGCCCAGCTGCAGTGTGTGCAGGCTCCAAATTACAGTCATTGGTAGATAAAAGAAATCCTGTATTAAGGGTGTGTATTTCATCTGTAGCAAAGTTCAGGACCAGTAGTAATCTGAATTGGTGCCAACTGTTCCATTTATAATACCGCAACTGACTGGCTGTGAAAATAACTAATTATTTTACTAGGATTAAAAACGAAAAGCTGAAAGCAATTTTTAATTCAATCAAATAAATAAAGACGTTTCCTGATCTCTTCATAGAATGAACACAAACAATGAATAAAATAAAATGTGTTTGTGTCTGTTTCTTAGTAGGTATACTGTCTCAAAGAGCTTAATCTCTTTTCCTTGATAGCTTATTATAAGGTATATAACTTTTTCTTCCAAATTGTCGTGATCAAATGATTTTCATGTCATTATTCTGTGAGTTTGGCGTGAAGTATATATGGATTTGTTCATTATGCTTTTTTAATCCGTATGGTGCTACCATGGAATAGTTTGAATGTTTTGAGAAACTCCTTTCCATGTTAGATGAATTCCTTTATCAGTCCTCAAAGTCATTCGCGTTGGTCTACTGATTGTCCTCCTGGCAGGATCACAAATGCAAAGTTAAACGCTGGCATCTCTATTTCTAAAACCTGGTACGTGCAACGTCGTTCAGAATGTAAACACAGAAGTTCCGAGCCGAATAACAGCTTAAATGTCTTTTATTCTGCTGTACAGGATACAATTTACATTACCATTATTTCTAGGTGACATGATGTTTAAAGTGAAGAAGCACCTTGTGACTAAATAGCTGACAGCTTTTAGTGCTAAGAAATCTTTAAATGTGCCTGGGGACCTTCATAAAATATAGAGTATCCATGTTCCCAACTCCTGAAGCAAGGAATAAAAGAAAACAATTAAGGTTTCATCTGTGATGACAGCTGATTCAGGTTTTTCGAGGGTTCCCAATTAAACAGTTATGAAGTTATGAAAGCTTATTACCTGTGACTTCCAGTGTTTCTTGAGAGCACAGTTTATTTATCACATCGTGAACAGTGGTTTATTTTTAACTGTTTTTTAAATCTTGATTTGACAGCGTAAAAATAAGATAAGTCTTTTCATTAATTCAACAAATAATTGCCACCTAATTTATCCCCTGGTAGTTTCCTACAGATTTTCATAGAAATCTGTCTTAATAATTGAACTCAGATGTGTGTATCAATGAAGATTAGTAACTGTACAGTGATTTTAGCCAAAAGTACTCTTATCTATCTATATATATATATATGGTCAGCCGAGGTTTTTTTTCTGGAGAACAAAGAGAACTCACTGTCCTTTTCTGACATAACTAAAATGGTTTTACAACAGAAGACTAACATCTTCATGAGCTAGACTAGAATGCAAATGATTTGGCGTTTAGTGGTGAAACTGAGATTTTTATATTATGTGGGTACTGTGGTATAATTATTGTATTTCTTTGTGCCGCATGAGCACTGTGTGTTGCAAGTGTGGATAGTCAATACAGATACTAAATGCTACCTCTTCTTTGTTGTGATAGCACTTCATTTTCTCCTTACACTGTCTTTAAAAGTGACTCCTCTTTGAAGTTTACATTTTACATGAAGCTGTATTTGTCATTCCTTCATAGGAAAATACTATGCTAGTGTGACAGGAGATGTCAGCAGGTGTTGAGCTGGTTGTTTAACATGAAAAAGCAATTTGAGAATAATTCTGTCTTTTTTTTTTTTAGTAAAACATTAACCTAAAGAGTTACGTTTTAACCTGGGCTGTGTTGGGTAGATAATAAATAGTAATCATGCTTCCACCTAGCTCCATCCTCTTGTCCTCCCCAAACTGATTTTGTCCTTAATCAACATCAACATTTCAGGAGAAAACAATAAATGTATACTTTGTCCTAAACTGACACATTGTTAAAAATAAGTTCATCGCCATAAGGTAATGCCAGAAATATAATTTTTACGTGATACTTGTTCTGCCAAAATTCGTGTGTGCTCTGGAAAGAGGCTGTTCTGTTCACCCTTAGTTTAAAAGCTATAAAGTAGGGATGATAAATCTGACCTCACAAGAAGGTGAAGACAAATGAATTAGTGTTTGAGATGTTCTCCGCGACTACATTCAGCACAACTGTAGAAAATGTGTATGAAGTAATTAAAAATACTGTATTCCCTATTTGGATTGTAAAGACTTAATGAGGCAGGTTATAAAATATATATATAGTAGCTCCACAATCACTCCACCAAAGGAGGAAATCTACTGAAAAAAGTACGATGAGTACGATCATATAACTGAAGATTGGATATTGTGAGCTAGAGTGAAATCTCATTAGATGCCTGGTTTTATAAACCTTATAATTTTTTAAAGTGGATATGAATCTACTGTGTTAATACTGTCAACAGTTTTATTGTCAGAAAGAGAAACATCTGTATCCTGGTATTAGGCTTGGGGATCTTTGAGTCAGAAAGAAGGAAGGCAGAAAGAGGATTATAAAAAAGACAATTAAAGGATTTTGCTGTCATTGATGAGAGAAGCTAGAAAATATATTTCAAATTCACACCACGTGTTGCGAAGTGTGCATGGATTTCTGTTTGCTGCTTCCAGTCTTTGCTGCAGAAGGGACCGAGGCTCCCAGCATTTCACTTTTAAGGAAACCCTTGTGTTTCTGTTGAATTTTAAGAAATGCTGTCTGCATACTACTGTGTTAGTATTTGTAACAGTATTTCATAATCTCAATGTATGTATGTAAGGATTGCGGAGGTGGAGGGTGTCTGTATATGTGCACATGTGCGGGCTGGGCGATGGCACATCAGAGATGGACATCAGGACCTCTGTGTATTCTCATACCTCTCACTGACATCTATAAAGCATTTTTGTGGTGCCTTAGTCACAAATGTGCTCTATCAAATCACTGTTAAGTGATTAAAGTTCACATTTTCTTATTTATAAAATGTTTAGCTTTCCTGACTAGCAGTATCTGGAATTTAATAATCTTAAATTAAAATATGTCATCTGCGAATCTTCTTAGTAGGTAGTAAAAAATGTGTGGGAAGCCCTGCTGTTGTTAACCCCCAGCTACAGATTTCAAAAATGTAGAACATGCTACCGCTTGTTCATTATTGTTATTTTCTAATTTCTAAAGAATCTGTTCTCTGGTATTTTTAGTGGTTGATCAGGGGAGAGTTTGCTCCACAGGAGCTGATACTTCCCCATGCTGACAAAGGACTATTACTAGGCAAAAATTGATAAAGAATTAGGAAATTGGGCTGTTAGGAGAGTTCAGGGGGATGGTTCGGTTTATGTAATAACATTTGTGAATATTGTAGAAGAGAGGAAGGCTGGCCTGTGTCCCTGCTGTAGGTTGTGAGTCTCTGGTGTCTCCTCATTCTTATCTGGTCTCCTGAGCCAGGGAGGTTCCTCCGCTTGGAGGGATCGCAGGAAAAGAAGAGCTGATCTTTTGCTTGTGCTTTACTTTTTGAATTCGTGCGGTCTTCAGAAATGGAATATTGCAGTCGTAATATCAATGATGTTAAGAGAGAGAATTTTCCAGGCGTGTTTCATGCTAATATTACATTTGCCACAGAGGCTATTCATTGTGATTATGTGGTTAAAGATCCTGTATGTTGCACAGAAAAGATTCTACTGATATGTAGTACTGTACTACTGCAGTGTATTTTATAATGAGGTATCGGGGCAGGGGAGGAATAAAAGGGGGACATTCACAAAAATAAAGACATAATTTATTTTTTTTTCCCAAAAGTCATAACTGAAATAGTAGAAGAGATTCAAAAATGCAGGAAGACGGTAGTGTATTCCTCAGCTTAGGTTTGGAGTTTTAGTTTGGAGTATCTGATAGTGTAGAATTAGAAACAAAATTAAATAAAACACTTTGTAGAACAGGATCTTTAACCACAGGAAAAGAATAGTATTGAGACAGTTGAAATACAAGGGTGGATTAACAAGATGGCAGTTGTTTATCAGATAAAGAAGATGAGTTAAAAGGGTAAATGTTAAAAATTTGCGCAAGAAGTGGATAAAAAAAATGAGATTGTAATCATCTGTTCTCCCTGTCATTACAAAAAATGGATGCATAAAGAATTGAGAAAAATAAGTGTGCATCGGGAGTTTCATAAAAAGAACGACCTCTTATATACCACAGATTGCAGCTGAACTGTGGTACTCTTGCCAGCAAAAATCATCATAGCTATGAACATAACCAAAATTTGTGAAAGGATGGACTGTCTTAAACGTATTCTTATTGTCCTTACTGCTTGTAATTGATTATAGCAGCAAAGAATGTAGTGGTATTTATCCTTTTGATTTTAGACTTTGCTCGGTTCAGAACTGCTGATCTAGTGTTGAAGGCAAATGCATGGTATCAGCGCGCCCCTGCTCTCAGAGATCTTCCTCTGAGGCATCTTGTAGCGATCACAGCTGGAGCAGATTCATCTTCAGAAGGGCAATTCCTGCAATTTGTAGTTTCCCAAATGAGACCTCTGCCTAGAGGTTAGGCGAAAATAACCTTTGCTTATATGGTAATGCTTTTTATCCTAGCTGAGATAATGAGTAGAGCTGTATATTATTGAATTAAACACACTTTTAGTAAGCATTTATATACTAAATAATTTAAGTAGTAAATTTCTGTAAAAGGAAAAGTGCTCCAAAGATAGCAGAAGTAATGTATTAATTGAAAACAAAACATCTTTTCTACTGTATCAAGAGACTGTTCACAGCATGTAGATTATGGGCAATGATGATCAAGTATATAACATTATATTACACTTCTAAACTAGCGTCTACTGGTCTATTTTTGTATAAGAGATTACATACACTTTAAGGGAGCTGCTGATATTAACTGCTTTTCTTTAATGAAAATGGTCTAGTGATTTCTGCAGGTGGGGATGAAAGGACTGGGGATGAAGGCTAGTAAGCTCTGTTGCATATGAAAAAGTGAAACACCTTTTGACTTTCTTTTTTTTTTTTGTGGTGTGTTCTTTGAGAAAAAAGAGGTTTCTTTTCCACCCGTAAGGACCTAGTGTTATTTATGTAGTAGATGCTACATGAATCTGAAAGAAAACACTCTTAAGGTTTGAATATGCAAGAATGGGTTCTGCCTGCACATTTCAGTCCTGCTTTGCAAGTGAAGTTTCAGTAAAATGCGGTTATTCTCAACTCCATGCGAGCCCTAGAGATAGAATATGCTGTGTAGCACTGTAAGAAGCCATCCATCTGCCTTGACTGCTACTGCTAGTAGCACATTTTAGCTCATGGACCAGATTTCTCTCTGTGAATACTTAACAACACAGCTTGAATTCCAAAGGTATGGCAAGCAACAGGCACTGTTCCCCTCCTTCCTTCTATTTTCTTCTAGGAGGTCTTAATGTGCTCGATCTCCTAATCATGTGAAGAGCTGTAAGAAAGATACTTCTTGAAGGAGACCCTAAATCTTCACCCCAGGCCAGGCTGTGGCTGTGCCTCCTTGCTCCAGCTCAGAGGCGCTCGCGTCCCTCCTGGGGACAAGGACAGCTGCTCTGTTCTGGGCGATCCCGGGGGGAATATTCTGCCAGGATGAGCACGTATGAAATGAGTTAGATATTTCCTCGTTGTTCATGAGACTGTATTTACAAAGTAATAATAGCATTCTTTCTGCTATGAATTTTGGAGCAATCATTTCCGTGCATCCAGAACTGTATTTATCATCTATTTGAATCTACAGGAGTGGTGTATTAATCCCATTAATACCTTGATGTGCAATAATGGCTGAGCAAATAAGAGAATATTATATTAGTGAAAGCAGTTCACATGTTATTCAAGAGATGTGGGCACTTTCATTTTAGGGAAATGAGGCACATCGGAAGATATGATCTAGATCAAGAAAAGGTCTAGAGAACATAGCTGTACTGTTTCTGTCTCCTTTTTCTCAGATTTTACAGTAAATTAAGTTCTATGAAGATGTCATAAAGTGTGATATATAGATATTTTAAAATATATTTAGATATTTTATATATATATAATCTATGTAAAATCTATATAAAATCTTTGTATCTATATAAATGTGAAAAAATCTCCAAACTATATTTTTCTGTGGTTATCCATGGGTATCCAAGGCCAAGTTATTCTGCCATTGTATGCTTTCTTATAGAACACCTTCAAATAATATAAATAAATAAAACTAGTTTCGAGTCTACCGGAGAAGAGCATGCTTTTCCTAGAGAGGCAAATCTGTAGAATATTTCATGTCTATTGTCAGGATGCTTGAGATTTTCTCTTGTAAGACTGTAAGGAGCAGCACAGAAAATCCTCTCCCAGAGCTTGGAGATGGATTCCATTTATGCTCTTGAGTTAATCTGATCCACTTCTCAAATTTTAACAATTTCATCAGTTTTCAAATTTTTTTCTCCACATTTCTGGAAGATGCCAAGTTCCCAGGTAATAAAACTCGAATGTATGAATGAATTCTGTGAATACTACATTTCCTTCCACTGTCAGTGCCTTTACCATTTACCTTGGACAAATGAAGTAAGAATTTCTCTGAAGATTGCTTTTTGCATCAGATGTTTTAGCCAGATTTTGACATCAATACAGGATGCTAATCAGAGTGGAATCATCTAGGCTTCTAATGGCTGCTAAAATCCACGGAATATCATTAAAATGTTTTACTGTTTATGTAAAACAGCTTAATTAAGCTAATATGTTCATAATTGATGTGTATTTGTAGACATTTATGCCACCAGCAAACATGCAAACTTGAAAAACTTCATTTTTATGATGGGCTTGGTAATTTTCATGTGTCTCTTATATCAACATCCACTCTACCTGTGTAGGTCAGAAGGTGTGGGGCTAGTGGGCCACAGCACTCCANTTAATGAGTCTAAGGTTAGTTTGCTAATATGGCTAAAACAAAACTAATCAGTCGAGCTATTTTTGTTACATGTCTTCTATTGAAATTGCACATGATTAAATTTACATTTTCTTTAAAAGTAACTGATTCATCTAAGTGTCATGCTAGAGCTCTTTACTTATTCAAAAAAAAGGCGAAGGATCTCTAGACTGAAGTGCACTTGAGAAGCTCATTTTTAGAACTGTTGAGTTCATTGCTTTTGACTAAACCACAAAATTTCTGATTACGGCAGTAAATATTAGAAGGCAGGTTAAAATATACTCCTAACTAGGAGGGTTCGGGTTAATTTGGTGTTGATGAAAGAGAGCTGCCTTTTTTCATGTCCGCCTTTTTATATTCTTTTGAAACGTTGCCACTAGATGCTTCATTTCTTTAGAAGCATCCCTTGGTGACGCTTGTGTACCTGCTGTCCCCTCCCGCTATCCTGCTTAGTGCCACTGTTGGGTAGAGATGGAGCTCGGCCTTCCAGGAGAAATCTTTCCCCTTCCTTTAACTGATGGGCTCTAGGAATAAATGTAGAGTAGGGCCCAGTTTTACTTTCTATAGATGGGTGCAAACATCCCATGTCCAAAAAATATTTTAACAGCGAGGTATGAGAGTGGGTATGGCTGATACAGATAGATGAACCAGATGGATTTAATACTGTGCGATCTTTCCTGGCTAATCTGTGAAATAAATNTGGCTTGGTAATTTTCATGTGTCTCTTATATCAACATCCACTTTACCTGTGTAGGTCAGAAGGTGTGGGGCTAGTGGGCCACAGCACTCCATTTTTTTATATAAGTTTTATATATTTTTTTTTTT